>CAXIPT010000001.1:23009284-23164253 GCA_964030475.1 Tethya wilhelma
TACTTACCATTACATGTTGAAAAATTTTTTGTTATAGAATTTACAGTCAGTGCTAATCCACTCTAACTGACACAATATTTATTACTTATAGGTCTGTAGGTAAAAATTAAGCCAGATGTGCGTTCTGTTGCAGAATACGTTGATGTACCTATAATTATGAAAGCAACCATTAGACAATGTACAGAGGGAATCAGTATCAAACCACTTTGACCCCAGCTCCTCTCAGTAGCCAGTAGGAGGGACGGCCTCAGGTTGATAAGCCTACTGCCATCAAATTTAAAGTCATGACATTAAATTTGTAATTATCAGATTCTCATTTGAACAATTTGGGCCATTGTTCAAGTTGTGAGACATGTGCATGATGAAAAGTTTGGATGGTGTCACTGTTCAGTTATGTTAGTGGTGGCTGGGTACTTGAATCCAATATAAAGCCCATCAGTAGTGGCACAACTATATAAGTAACGTAACTCGTTCTGTCCTTCCTAACCACCTCCAGCAGAGTATGTTAGCTGTCAGTAAGCAGTAAACCTGTATTGCCTGAAAAGATAATGAAAAGCAGTTAGTAAATTAATGTACAATAGCTATAATAATACTATTTTGGTTAACTCACTCATGTCAGGGTCACCACAGTCACAGATATCGGTAGGTGAAGAAGTAACTTTGTTCTAACCCAAACATTAAGGCATACAGCACCAAACACCTCATGTTCGACTATACAATTGACTGTGTCTGATTCAGCTTCCATCTTGTCACAGAGCATCGGATTTTTTTGCAGCACAGACAGTGGACATTGTACTGAACACAGTGCCCGGACCACACTGCCACCTGAGCTACAATTGTCCATATAAAATTAATATTTATAAACAAAATGTATGAAAATTATAGCTGATAGACTCACCAATCAGTGCTTCCTAGCCTATCCTGTTTTGCATATTCGTCAGATGAATCTCAGTCCAGAGTCTCCACAGCTGTCACTTCCAGCAGATTGTTCATACAAGTATGGCTCAATTCTGTGTGAGCTTCCATCACTATCTGAAGCACTGTCTTGGCTTTCAAAGGGAGGGGATGAATAACCAAGGCTCAAAACATTACTGCTTGCACTTGAATCATCGTTGTTGTTGTCAATAGCAGAGCTGTGGCTCGAGGAAGAGCTGTGTTCAGCCATTAGTTAGCTACAAAACGCGTAGAGACGTTCCCCCCGTGACGTCACGTAGTAGCTCCACCCAAACAGGAAATACAGAAATTTGTCTTTCCAGGTGGAGTCAGCTCACCTCAGATAATGCAAGTTTTTAGTGCTTTAGAATTTTTTGTGATTTTTTTGACTATTTTTCCTCTAACTTACACCACTTAAAGTACATTTTGGTGCAAAAAAATTTTTGCATGTCAGCCCCCCTTTAAATGTTTTTGCTCAAATTATGCCAGGAATTCACCTATTATGCCAGCATAATTCTCTGATTCTAATGCTTACCTATTATGCTCAAAATTATGCTAGCATAATTTGCAAAGGCCTAGTCCTTACTCAAACGTTCCAAGAGTTGAGTAGTACCAGGCACAGTCCTAGCCACACGAAGAGCAACAGGTTCAGCACCATCAATTTTCATATCAAGTGACCAAAGCTTGCTAGGTATACCACCATCACACTCTTCATTCCAGTACACAAATCCTCGCCTGTATGATATTATGCATGATCTAATGTGTTGTAACTGCTATGTATATCTGCTAGATGTAGTTTGCTCCCCAGAAAATCCCAGCTGATTAACCATTCTTCATATAATTGTATCTATGTTGACTATACTGGAAGGAATAAAACATAAATTATGATTAAGTGTATAGGGATATAAAATTCATAATTATTAATAATTAATTTCAGAGGGCTCTTGTGATAGCGAATTTTTTACATTCCTTTTGTGGTATAACGTATATGTTACTGGAGATAACTATAATAAGCAAACATAATATGCAGTACGTAGTGCACATTCATTTCATTGATCACTAAAAATGCTTTTTTGGCCAAGAGAAGTAACTGTTATATGTTATATTGATAAAACAACACATTGTCATAGAAAAATTAATATGACAATTCTAATGGATATATTGTCTCCAAATCATTTTCACAGCTACAGCTACAGGCATGTACGATCAGAGTTACATGCTAAGATTATATTAAAGGCTGCATGGTGTGGATGTGTACACACAGCTAAATAGGTATTGTGGTGAACACTTATACCACAACCATACCTGTCAAACTTGAGTATCATTAATTTTGATAAACATGACATTGTGTGCTGACCTTATGTCATAGTCAACACGATTTGGACAGTGTTCAGTCCTGGAAGCACCAGTGAGAATTGTTTCTGGATCAGAACCATCCAGGTTGATCACTCTGATCTCCTTCTTATAAACAGAGTACAGGATGAAAGGTGGCCCACGAATGACTATAAGTATGAAGCAAAATACAACAATCAGATGCATAATTACAATGAGTACTGATACAACAGATTTGATGATCAGTATATTGATCATCAGTATCAACTATAACTTACATTGTACTGATTGTCCTCGGGTTGGTTCTGTAACAAGGCACACAAAGAAAATCAACATGCACATGTACCCAAACACCTTGCATAGTGTCATGGCCATCGTCCTCAGTCTCTTTTGTGAACAGTTGCACAATACTGCAACTAGTGGTTGATTACACTGATATCAAGATCAAATATTATCAACCCTTCCTTTTATCATTGTGACTGCACTCAGAGACCTTTAGACAAGCGATGGTGCATGAATGCTAGTGCATTATAAAATCATCTAACTACTATGATGAGTGGGAACAGGACTTTAGTTCCGCATGTCTTGAAACTATATAGTACAATAATCAGAATCAATGGAGGAAATCAAGTGAGATGTATACAGTAGACTCTCCATTAATGGACACTCCCAACAGCGGAGTCCCAGGACATCTACCTTACATGGGATAAAGTGTTGTGTCCCAACTGCTTTTCCTATGCATTCTGTATATACTTAGAAAACACCCGAATAACAGCCTCTTCTTATTTCCGGACAATGGACTGCAGGCCTGGGGGGAAGTGTAGGCCACTGCCAAGCCATGGCTAGTAGTAATCTTTTGATTTATCAAGGATGCAGCTCTCAAGAAAATCCAGTCTCACAACAGACTATGAAAAGTATGGGGTGCCAAAGTGACAATATTCCAATCACATGTTATTCACTCCATTATGATATCAGATGTCTGATCAGTACTGATACTCGGACATTACTGATATCACAAGTAGTAAAAATTTCAAAAAAATAAATAGTGTAGGAATGGGCAGTGCGTTAAAAAGTATTGGAACAAGGCATATTGTCTCAATTTCGGCACATGACTACTTCATTTTTATTCTTGATCCCTCATGCATATAGATCCTCAGTGTAATAAATCCAATGATGCATGTGCGACAATAGTATCATAGCTTATTTTTGCATTGGTTCAAATTCCTACTAATCAGTTGGTTATGCTGTGGAGTAAACTAAATTATTATAAAACAAACAGGTAACTTAAACTGGACTGCCAGCCAAGAGTTGGGTATAAACATGAAGTAGTCATGTGCCGAAATTGAGACAATGTCATGCCTTGTTCCAATACTTTTTAACGCACTGCCCATTCCTACACTATTGAAATTTTTACTACTTGTTCATTCACTTTTTTCAACACTACAGTATGGAGACTATTAGAGACTGGTTAGTCCCTATAAAAAGCTTGAGTAGAGGCTACATGCACTACTTTATGCTGGAAGAGGCTAATGCGCATGCGCATAATACTAATGCCACGTGAATAATGACCTTTGAACTCTACCTACAAAGATCGCTGCACTGTAGTACATAAATTTATATAAAAAGTTTCTAGTTTTTGTTTAGGCCTATTTATGATCAAAACGAGTATCAAGGAATGTAGTACCTATGAAAATAATTTACTTTGTGCTGTCAAAGTTGGCTCAACACATTCTGGTTCTGTGGAAATCCCTTTCAAGTAAGTCAGTTAGGAAGTACGTAAGTACTGAGACGAACAAAAATGGCACTATGCATATATGGTGGCTTCCCACTCGCGCTCTCCACGAGAGCTGTGGAAGTTTTTGTGAGTCTTAGGCCTTGCATGCAGTTGGTATAAATCTGTCACTATGAGCCTCTGAGCAACTTTGAAGGTTTAATTTTGTTTGACTAGATTTTTATAGTGACCAACATTTTGTATTGTGTCTATGGGACAGTCGGTCCATTCCTACTATACGTACTACCGTACGTATCAGTGATATCAGACGTGACTGATATCATGTTGGTCATGTCTGATATATCGGACGGGCCTGATATCATAAGATCAGTTTTATATATGAGCAGGCTGCTTTTATAACAGACATATCATATTTTATGTGCAACCTGAAAATATTCAAAAGCAGTCACTTCTATAATATTTCCGGTTTTAATGACGTCACTGCACTGTACGGCCGGCTATTGCTTTGTAAGTATATTGACAACCTTTACCTAAATCTGCAAGACAATACTAAAGTCCAAAACAGCCAAAATCAAGTTTATACTGATTGTAGTAGTAATTGGCTGACGAGCAACATACCCTCACATGTAGATGCATAATAATTATAATTACAGTGTGAATATTATTTACAACTAGAGTAAGCCACCGAAAATCAGACACTGCATATAATCGGACGTGCACAGAGTTCAAAGGCAAGCAGCTGCTAGTGGTTAAAATAGATACACATAGATAACNTTCTCCTGCTATTGTGGAGATGTGTATGTCCTGCGTTCATTAAAAATATTTATACCAAAGTTGCTACCTATGAATTCACTTGGTTTACAAGATTTAAAACAAGGCTCAATGAGTTCATCGAAATGTACGAAGTACCCCATACTGCCAAGCATCGCTACTGGACTGGCTTATTGCTACTGGCCCGGATCATCCTCTACCTATTCTCAGCACTCAACATCATTGATGATCCCAACCTAAACCTAAGTTTTATCATAGTCGTAGTGGGTGGTATCCAACTGTGGAGTAAACTAGCCGGGAAAGTTTACAAGAGATGGATTCATGGTACACTAGAAAGTGCCTACTTTTTCAATTTAATAATATTTTCACTCTTCACTCTATACTTCAGAGCATCTAATGGAAACCAAGCACCAGTGGCATACACTTCGATTTCTGTTGCTTTTCTAACATTTATAGCTACAATTATTTACCACATTTACGAATTCATCTATAAACCAGTGTATCGTAAACTTCAAGAAAAAAGTTGCATAATCATCTCTCAACCACGCTGTCAACGAAGGAGTACAATATTAATAGAAAGATCTGACTCAGATTCATCCATCGATTCATTACTGCAAAATGTACCAGAAACAGAATTTGACTGCAACCTTCCATATCAGGATACTCTCACAGACAATGAGGAGCAAATATCAGTGAGTGTTGAAGACCAACAAAATTTAGGATTGCTACAGAGCAATAGAGAATGTGACACAAACAATCAACTACCAATCCAAAACGGAGACCCAGAAGAGTTAACTGAGCTATGTAGTGGACATCAGATACCAAACAGAAATGAAGCAAGAAGTACTGGAGATACACACACAGTTGCAGTCATTGAATTATCTAACTTTAATGGGGATACTAACTGCTAAAAATACATAAGTAAAATACATGTGCAACCATACACATTAGCTTGTGCACACATACAGACTGAAAATGGAAAAAGTAAAGACTGAAACTTCAAAACTAAGCAATTTTGGCATATTATTTAATATTTCCTTGTTTTTCAGTAAAGATTATGACTTTGCATAAATTTCCCATACAGAAACTAGTAGTACATTGAGTACAGGGAAATTGCCTCGCGCAGATATGGGCATTCCTTGAATCACAAAAGCAGTATTGTTAGCAGCATAATATTATATTCTCTATTATCTATGTTAGTAGCTAGTGCTAAGCTAGCTAGAATCACTGAATCTGATTGCTTATTGTGCAGGTAATCATAATCATTCTGCAAGAGTCACAGTGGTAGCAAGACGGCTAGTAACTCTCACCTCTTCTGGTGTTAGCTAGAGAGTCTGTCACACTACTGCTATGACAGTAGTACAGTACAGTTTAGTGTGGGCACTTGCATGCACGTGTTCAGTGACATTGATTGGTAAAGGTCATCAAATTCAAATGCATAACTGGAAGAATTATTGCTAAATTGGCACAGTTTTCATCACACTTAATTGGCAGGCTACTTCCACAATTTTTGGTCCTGTACGACTACACTGCCTTGTGCTAAGGCGCTCGGCAATAAAATTGTACAATACATAATATACAAAGAAGGTTTCAATATAAAGTAAAATTGGTCAGAAGAGTCTAAACCTTAGTGAAGTTGTTCAGCTATAAGTGACCAAAACTTGGCAAACAGACACAACTAAGAGTACAATTGACTAGTACTACAACTTGTCACAAAATATTCATGACGTATTTAAGTCTAAATACCATACAAAGCCCATCTCTCTCTCTATTATACTGAAATAACTATACCAAGAGTACAGGGTGATCAAACTACTGTTTTGTTAACCTGGAGACTATCACTGTTCCTAGCCCTATTTATGCAACTTACCTGATCTATCAATGGTTGTAGCAAGGTTTCAAACCTTTCTTTGGTCAAGAAAGAATTCTTATCATAGAGAAAGACCTTCTCAAGACATTGCAAAATATAAGACAGCAGCAAACAACTTCTTCCAGAACCATCAGAATCATTTGTAGGTTCATCACCACCATCAGAGGAAAAGAAAGGTGATTCTGAACATCAAAGATTATACACATGTGGCGAAAAAATGATAGTGAATCTTAAGATGTATGCTGAAATTTGTTTACAGCTAATGATGGGCATTATTTTGACACAAAATACTGGCTGTTGTTACCTTGTTTTCTGATATGATTTTTCTCCAGAAGATTAGAGGCATTTTTGACAATGTGGCCAGCAAACAAAAGGAATAGACCTTTCAGTCTTCCTGCAACACTGCATGAGAACATAACATCATACAATAATATAATGGGCACCAGTATTTACACTGAAGCTAGGTGTGTGAGGTACATACCGTGCTTGGCATTAACTAAAACAATATCTGAGAGAATAATCTGGCTTTATAAATGGTAGCAACTACACATTTTGTATGGATGGCATCATCCATTTCATCAAATCAGATGATATGGGAGGGATTTGAGTATGGTCAGTAGTCTAAGAGCCATGTCACCATGTGACTCTAAAAAAAGGCCTCCACATCGCTTACACTGCCTGCTTCTGTAGCCAGTAAGCCAGAACTCAAGCAAAAGAAGACTATAGTATCTAGCTATCAAAAATTTCTGAGGTGAACATTGATGGGCACACACATGTACACCAACACACACGCACATGCACACACACGTACACAAACACACACGCACATGCACACACACATACACAAACACACACACACACACACACACACACACACACACACACACACACGCACACACACACACACACACACACACACACACANCACACACACACACACACACACACACACACACACGCACACACACACACACACACACACACACACACACGCACACACACACACACACACACATTGCACCACACTCACCAGTTAGCAAGATGATAGAAAGTGATTAGTCTTTCCCTAGGAGCATTGGAATGAGACGCCCAATCCAACAACTTCAGAAACATTGGACCAAACTGAGCCTCTGATAATTTCATAACCAATGCAGCAAACGCTTCAATACATTGAGTCTCAATCTCTTCCACAGACACAGGATCCTACAGAGGTAGAGTACATCAAGAGAAGAGACAAATATAAAGTTGTACAAGATCAACAGCTATGAATTGATTTAGTGAACAACTCAAACATTTAATTAATCTTAGTCTTATACTCATCAAAATTGATCTTTTATGGATAGCCTTGATTATTCCCTAGCTTATAATAATGAGTACGACTAAACTAAATGCTTGAATCAATGCATGGTCATTAGCTAGTTCCAGCCTCCCACCTCCTGGTTTTGAGAAGGTCAAACAAGATTGTGACTTACGTTCCGTTTAGCACATGCTCTGTAATCCAAGGCAGTGAGAAACAGTTGCAATAGGACTCCATCAAGGTTCCTCACATCTTCCTTACTTAATTTCCTAACAGTCTGAGTGAGCATGATCAGTAGAGCAGCCATAGATGCCTATTAGTAAGTATATATCAGAGTACAAAACAAACTACATCAAACTTTAGCTACATGCAAACAACTTACAAGTATTGCAGGGCTATATGTGTGTTTGTGATGGGATATCATACTGTATATTAGGAAATTTTCGTGGGGGAAATTTTTCGCGGAAAGCTGCCAAACCACAAAATTTGCAAAAATTTTCCCCCACGAAAATTTCCCGCTATACGGTAATTTCCCAATAAAAAACATGTACCTTTCCACACGATAAAACTTCACAATAACATTTGTTGTAAGCAGGCAACAAAGAACGACAAGGTACATCAGTTGATATCTTCTCTCTATATGAGAGGGGAAACACACATACACCAGCTATCAACCATTGAAGACAAGCATCTCATACCTGACTTCACTAGCAGCTTTGAGCAACTTCTCAGTCTCTTTGCTTCCATCACTGGAGGAGCCAACCACACAGAGACAGCACAGCTGTCATAGTGGACATAGTTATATTACAGTAAGTGTTGAGGCAGAATTAGATATATACTTGATTATACACACTTCCATACATACCTTGGTGGTGATGTCATACAAATAAGAGCTGAGAAACTTTGGAAGGGTTTGTACAACAGCCCCTAGAGCAGATACTGCATTCACTTGAACAGATACAGGCCTGTATGCATGGATGTTTTGAGGATATACAAAATGTAACATTTGCCTTACTCAACAAAATTGTCTATACATAGCAAAAATTACATCACTTTGTTCAACACAATATTATAACAGAGACTAAAGGTCTCAACGAAGGGCCTTACAAGCACACCACTAATGAGACACTAATGTATTATAATAAAACAGCAATACTTCTCTTGTCCGATGCAAGCAAGTAGAAGTGGCATCAGTGAGGGGAGCAGTGGAATGGCATGAGGTCCCAATGATGAACACAACTCAGCTACACACAATAGGCAGCCTGTAGCAACACGAGGGTGAAGCTCTTCAGTTCTCAACAAAGACACAATCTGTCTGATAACCTGCATGATCACATAGTAAATCTTGTATGTCCAAAAACAGTGACATTAAAATATGAGGAGATATGAAAATAAACACAAGTTAAAATGTCCACCTAGTGCAGATCACACAAACTATTGATTGTGAATGTACCTCAACAAATGCTACTGTGTGCCTCGATCCTATCTTTTGAGACAGCATCTTAACACAGAGCAAAGCAGACTGCCTGTTGGCAGCAGGACAAGTGACTTCACCAGCTGTTTCCATTAGAACATGAAGCACCCTCAAGAGGGCAGTGTCCTAGAGGGACGTGAGAAACAATTACCGGCAATTCTCCTAAAGCACACAGAAACTCACATGAACATCACTAAACTTTGTCCTCTTTTCTGCTAGTTTAGACTTCAGTATATCTAGTCCTTTTCTCTGAATGGCATTATTGTTAATCTCACTATCTAGCTCCACAGTGATGAGCTGTGTTACAACACTCAAGAAAGAGCTTGGCACCAACAGAGATACAACCTAGTGTAAGGCACACAAGAACAAAATTAATTAATTAATTAATAGTGGCAGCAATAAGTTACTTTAAGTGTGGCAATGCTAACATAAAAGTGTTTTCTAATCTTAACACAGAAAAGATTCACCGAACAGTATTAGCTGACTTGCAAGCTGACCTTGCTAACAAAACTATATGTTTTGTGGATCATGACTTCCCAAAACCTTTTGTCTTCTGAGAGTGCAGAGATCTTGGATTCATTCATGGATGACGAATACTTTAGGGAAGTTTGAATTATCCTGCAGTATACAACATACTGGTAGTTGAGAAGTGCAGTAATTATACAGTATATTTGCCCATACTTTAATGCAGTGTCTTCCAAAGCAGTAGTATCTTGACCAGTCAACAATGATACCTAAAATAGATCACATGCAGTCAATCATAGTTATTGTAAGCAATAAATTCTTCTCGTTGGGTAACATAAAAAAGAGCACACCAAGACAACCATTTGTTCACTGTTGTTTGTGTTTCTAAGCTGAAAAATGAAGAAGTTTTGCAACCTAATTTTCTTCTACACTTAGCTAGTATGTAATCACTTTAGACTTACAGCTACATTAGCTAGTGAACAAATGGTTGTTAATAGTATCATGGCATAATTATATACAAAACCCTGCTTTGTGGTCAGGGACCAACATTTGGAAACATGTGTCTCACCAAATGACTTGTGAAGAAACTAATGTGTGATTACATAAAATAAAACTTATCTAACAGTTGACAAAATATAGTAGGTCTAAAATCTTATATAAATACTGTAGACTCGGATTATTAGGTGCACTTCGTTATTAAGTGCACATTTGCCATTAGGCGCATACTGTCTTCTCACACTTATCATTGATAACAGGCACAAAGTTTATACACTGGATGTTCACACAGCTTTCTAAGCCTGACAGCCATGAACAATGCTTTGTTCCACTACTTGGCCTTCCATTTCAATTAGAAATGGCAGCTTTTCACAGCTTAAACTCTTGAGCTCTAGCTCTAGCTACGTAGTGCAATCGATTTCTGCTTAATGACATCATTCATTTGGAGGCGTGGTCATACGGTAGCCCTCATTATTAGCCGCACTTCGTTATTTAGCGTGTACTTTTTCATTAATATCCCAATAAGCGCGTGCGCCTAATAACCCAAGTCTCCGGCTAATTTTTATCTGATGCACCCTTTTGGGACTTAGAAAATTTTTGTACAGTCATCCCTAGGAAAAGGTCGTTACAATAAAAATAGTTTTAGAGCTTAAAATTTGATTGTACTATAGCTAACATACAGTCTGCCAGAGACTACCTTCATTTGAAAGCAAATGCAATAAAGTCATGAAGTCTTATTCAGTTCTACTCGACTCTGATCAAGTGAGAACTTGAGCAGAAGCCCGCTCTCAGTGCAGAAGTTTGATCTCCACAACTTGACGTAACAAGCTTTACAGAGCTGCATGCATGCCTACTAGGCTATATACTGATCAATGCAAACTTCTGAAACTAGAATTACAGAAAAGTTATTTCAGGCTCATTGTCTGATTCTCTATCAATTAAGCGAGCCTTTGACTTCACAACTTTGTAGTGCTGAGTCACTAGCCAGCATGCATGCCATAACCCTTTATCACTGCATTGCAATTGGATCACTGTTGGTACTCAGCTAATCATTATGCCGTAGAAAATCAAAGGCTAGCTAGCTAGCTACTGAATGATAGTCTCAGTGACTTTCTGGCACTTTGCCATTGGCATTGCTTTTATGGTGTTTCAGTTTGTATCTGCTTCACTACATGCACATGACTCGGTTGAGCGGGATCTATAGCTGTCTATCTCTTTATTTTTATATCCGTAGATGGACAGTACACTGCAAACACTAGTACAGTCAAATTTCTAGCTCTTATTGTGACGATCTTTTCCTATATAATACCATGCAAAAATTTTCTAAGTCTCAAAAGGGTGCGTCAGATAAAAATTAGCCTACGGTATACCAAAACCTTGATCCCACATCTTTATTTGGACACAACAACCACAACTAGCCTTCAAAATGCAGGTAAAACAGTCTACTGCCATACCACAATTTCTCCAGTTCACACTGTACTTATTACCTCTTGAAGCATAATTGCATCAAATGGTTGAGATTTTAGAGTTGACTAACTAGTGAATCTACTCAACCATGAAACCTTCAGCTTGTGATATACAGAGCTGGAATACCTTGGCAGCAAATGACTCCTCTGAGACAAGAGATACCAAAAAATTGATGGTTGAATATTTGAACTGCTTAAGTTGTTTGTTAGTGTGACCAGCAACATGAAAGAGTGATGACACAGCAGGTGGAAGCCTTCTCAGTTTAGACACAGCTGAAGGAAAAATATATATGTAAAGATTGAATTTAGCAATCAAGAGTAAACAGATCTTTACATACTATGTAGTTCTTATCTTTAAAGTGATTTGAGGCAAAGTTTATAATTACGCATTTTTACTTGAAGGGAATGCATATCTTCTTCAGGCATTACTTCCTTGCATTTATATCAAAACACCAAAAGTGTGTCTTTATAAGCCTTAACCCAATTTCACCATCTGGTACAGTGAAATTTAACTGTTTCCATACCTTAATACATGTACTTGACACAATATAACAAGTATGGCAATGTACTACTGATATGGGGTGAAAAGTGTACTCTAAAGGGCTATAATAATATATTATCACGATGAAGCCATTCGGATACTGTATAATGTACTGTATAATACTATCTTCGAAAGATTCGACACCTCTTATTATTTGGAACCCTTTACCACATTATATTCACTTCTTACTTTCGACAAGTCATTATGATGTGTATATGCAATTGAGCACACGCACATATAATGCATGCAGGCATAACACCATCTAGAAATCCGGCAAAGCTTGAAAATTTGTTGATTTTGCGCAATCTAAGAAGATATATGCTAGTAAACCCTTTGATGTTCTACAATACAAGTACATGTACATTATGAATTACATGTTGGTCTTTCTTCAGGGAGAATGGTTAAGTAGTTGATCAATTTAAGCAATGCTAACAGTTGCACTTTGGGAAGAAATTTTTGGGCCAATGCAACAGGAAAATTGGTGTCCACACCTCCATCCTGTGGAAAGAGAACGTAACATAAACAATTGAAATGCTAACTAGAAACCATAATTATTATAACAAAACCCAATCACTATTGGGCTACGGTGAAATGGTTTAATTATAGAACAGGTGGCTAGAATATAGGGCAACTTCAACACAGCCAAACAGCATTTTGCATATTGAAACAGCCTTGATATACAGGGTATTCAAATAATCATCAATTCACCACTCGCGTTTACCAGATTTACCTTTGATATGGCAATACAGTGTAAAATTAATGTGGTGTGGTTTTGGGTTTGACCGGAGTACAAAGTTCTTGCACTTATGGTCAAGGCTGGACTGAGTGGCCAGTTAGCGCATTAGACAGGGCATATCAATTTTTACAACATGAGGTCGAGACGCAGGGCTTTGATAGAGAGGTGACCTCAGTATTCAGGTGATAGCTAAGGTTTTACCGATGTGTTATCACTGTACACTGTAAAAACAAAAGCGTGTAGTGCATACCTTTGGTGTGCGTAGAGAGACAAATTGCACACTTTTTGTCTCTAGGTGAACACTTTTGGTGTGCACTACACACTTCTGTTTTTACAGTGCATAGATATATTATAACAGATTATACGTACATTATATTCTGTATACACTATTGTGAACTATCTAGTACCTACAAAATATCAGGAGCATAGTCGGTGAATATACGAATTACAGTAATACAAGTTCTTAGTTAAAATATACTCATACACATACAGGAAGGATTAGGAAAGATAGCTAGGATACTAGTATAGCTCCATACACTCATGGCACAATATTTCCAGGAAATTCACGTTAAGACCATATTAAGTAAATGCGAAAAAAAATTTAACAAAGACCTTATAGGAGTGTTCTTAATGAGATAATAATCGTGATTATAATTGGGACAAGCCTGAGCGACCCCCATTGGAACGTAGAAACATTGAAGCAACCGTCACGCCGTTGACCAAGCCGGAAATAGCTAAGATACTCAAATTGAGCGAATAACTTCAAAAAATTAAAACACCTACGGTGTGCATGCGCACAAACACTTACGGTATTTCCATTTACACGTAATGGACAGCGTGGTATCAAAATTTTATGAAATGAATCTCGTGGTGGAAGCAAAAGACACTCAGGTCTCGAGGACACTGAAAGAGCCAGGGGCTGAGCTGTGAACTTGGCTATAAAATGAGCTATGGACGTACAGAAAAACTACAGAGGGAATTCTGCAATTTAATTGGTTTCTGCTTTATAAATATTGCTCAAACCTAGCAACAAATGCCAAACTAGATCAGTGGTGAACACACTTGCTTGCAGAGCAGGTTTTTTTTGCTTTACTTCAGTCTCATTCCCAGGAGACTAGGCCTGAGTCTCCGTAAGCCAGCTAGCAACCCTGCTGAAGCTGATCAGTATGCTCAGGCTCGTCCCACGATGTTTCCATCCGACTAGTTATTTCTAGCAATAAATTTGGTTGTAATCAGCAAAGAATGCTTTATAGTTCACTCAGTACATCAAAGCAAAAGGGAAATAATATACATGAACACATGGTGTTGGGAGTTTCACAATCAAATCTAGTTATTACAATACATCAGAAGTGAAGCTACAACATATACCGAGTATTTCATTGTTCTATAAACTCAAATAATATGTATAAAAACATCAGACTGAAGTTAGATTATCATACATGAAAACATGGTGAACTACCTGTAGAAACCCTGAACCAGACTATGCAATACACAACGTTATTTTATCAAACTGAAAGTGATTGAGAATAAACACAGGAAAAAATTGAAGAACAAACACATACAACATGCACTGTGACACTCAACCATAAACAAAGTGAGAGTCTGAAAGAATGGCAACATTACAGTTAGCTCTAACTGCTATTCTCATTAGTCTGATTACTACTGAACCAAATGTAAATCATCAGCAACATAACACAACTTCAAATGTGAACAACACAGGAGACCTAGAAGTACAAGCAAGACACCAACACCTGACCACTATAGTGAGAGATAGCACTGACAACCAAAACAACTCTCATCACCTACCATGGTTGAATACCGAGAACTGGTGTGATTCTGACCTCAATAATGTCGTGATATGTCACTCAGACATCTTGCACATTCAAGCTTGCTACTGTGTGTATTATGATGAAGGACTGCACAAACTACTTCTTGGCTATTGTTTGTTCACTTGCTACCTTCCCAAACAAAATCTATACTATAAATTCAATTTGACAGAAGTTTACAATGGAACAGTGATCAATGAAAACATGTGCAGTGGAGATGTGTTTGGTACTACAGGCGTACATTTAAGAAGGACAGGGAGGTTTTGTGGCGAATGTGAACCAGGTTATGGATTGCCAGCATACTCTTACCACTTTTCCGGTGTGAAAAGTGTCTTGACAAAAGTTACAAACACTGGATGTGGTACTTTGCAATAGCATTAGGGCCACTCACAATATTTTACTTTATTGTAGTGATTTTTGAAATCAATGCAGCCAGTGGTCGACTGAACATGTATGTGTTCTTATGTCAAGTGGCATCCATGCCAGCACAAATGAGACTATTCACTCTATCTGTTGAAGCTGTAGATAAAGCAACTGCTAGCAAAAGCTTTGCCTACTTCATACTGTCAATCTATGGGATATGGAATCTTGACTTCTTTCGGATAATGTACCATCCATTTTGCATTCAGTCAAACATGACTGTTTTACAGGTACTAGCAATGGACTATATCATAGCCATCTACCCCATCATCTTGACTATCATCACATACATGCTTGTTCGACTCAAGCAAACAAATTTTAGAATTATATCTTTTCTCACGATACCATTCAATATGTGTGTCAGTCGCTTCAGAAGACATTGGAACCTACAGACTTCCCTTACAAAAGCATTCGCAACTTTCATGCTACTATCATACGTGAAGCTTCTAGGAGTTTCATTTGACCTTCTAGTGCCTACACATGTCTATAATATCCACAACATTAGCTCTCAGGATGTACCAATATACAAATATTTATACTATGATGCAACCATTGAAATGTTTGGTCCAGATCATCTACCCTATGCAATTCTTGCAATTGTTGTTCTTGCTCTCTTTATATTCTGTCCTCTTGTCTTGTTTTGCCTCTATCCTTGTCGATGGTTCCAACGGCTACTGAACCTAACTGGTCTACGATGCCAGGCCTTACACACATTCATGGATGTCTATACCGGACTGTATCGTCATGAGCCTCATGACTGGAGGTATTTTGCAGCGTTACACGTTTTGGGTAGAATAATAACACTAGTAGCATTTGAGGTGCTACTCTCTCTCTATATTATACCTGTCATAGCTTTAATGGCAGTTGTTGGTGCAATAGTGATTGCAATAGTTCATCCAAAAAAGTCTACTACTCACAATATTTTAGACACAGTTCTTCTTCTAACGATGGCCTCCGGTTATTTAGCATTTACTGCAATCATATTCGCAAGTTTTGAAACTCCAGGTGCTTCAGAGCGCTATATCACAAAGATTATTGCTATGTTTGTCATTTTCCTCCCTAGTCTATATCCTGTGCTCTTCTGCTTCCGTTACGTTTACAGAAAACTCAAAATGATAAACACAACCAGATGTACAAGTCTTCCCAGGTGTCTATGGAGATCTGATTCTATTGATTCCCTTCCTGATCGTATGATGCACGAAGAAGACTACCCTCCACTGTTGCCACCTCAAAGTATTTCTAACAACCAATACAACAGCCATACTAGTAATGCTCTGGGGCAGCTACCATTACACAATACCACTGCTGCAGATACATACTGATCAGAGGTGACATCATACACTGGAGAGTGATGTCGGTACAATAACAATAACATGTAACTAATGTGTATTTGTTGTATGTATAATGTTTTTTTGACTTAATTAAGAGTAAACAATTATAATGTACCATTAAATGTAATCTTTATGGTATACATTTAGGCCATTTGCATAAGTATACTAAGTAGTTTTTATAACTTTTTACTTTTTCAGTATTTCTAATAAAGAATAGCTTGTTGTAAAAAAATTTAAATGAAAGCACTAATAGTGCGCAATCTTCTGCTGCACTCAACTTCCTCTGGCCCTAGACCCCACATCTTTTGCATGCATTACAAAACTCAGAAAGCTTCTATGCATGCCTAATTAGATCAATTATATCCTCAATTCTGCCACTACAGCTGCTATTATTAAATTTCGTAAGATAACATGGCCACCTAAGCATTGCCACTCAAAACTCTAAGTCTCACCTTTTGTCAGAGACTACAGGCTCTATCAAAAATTGTAATCCTACATACGTACATGCATAGCCAAGTGTGATTAAGTATACTAAAGGGCTTGATATGTGAGTGTATGTGTGTGTGTGTGTGTGTGTTTGTTCAAATCCATTCATCAGTGGTAGATTGTACACTAGTACAGATTTGTGAACATGCAGACACATCGCTAGCTTCATATACATGCACACTGAGCTGTTATTCTGACAATAGGCAAGCTAAGATAGTTCATTGTGCTCCTCCAAACATCTCTGCTAATACTATATATGCAAAGTTGGAGCAGAAGAGGAACACACTAGCCTCGAACCAGGCTCTCTTCCGCTAATTTTTTTCTGCACGCGAATTATCATCCGCGTGCAAAGGGAGGGAGAGAGCTTGGAAGATTTTAATCACGTGCACATCGTGGTTGGACGTGGTTAGGGCGTTGTGGTCCAAGTCGCCCACGCTTGCCCTTTGATCCAGTTTGTTGCCATTCAAAGTCAACGAGAAGCTGTCCTTTTCCTTCGTGAAACTTCAAATCTATGTCAACTTGGATGTATACTAACCTGACTCAGTGAGAGAGTCTCTAGTTTCCACAGACTTGCAGTAAGTCGCCATTTTGTACGAAGAATAGTTGTAGCAAAACCGTTCAAAACGGCAAAAGTTTGTCAACTTTCTTTTTCTCCAGAGTAGTAGTTAATGCTAACAGCACAGAGCACAGTCTATCTCTTTAGTTTCTTCAACAAAACTGTTGATTCACGAGTGAAAAGACAACCACGACGTGCACATGATTAATGATGATAATACGCGTGCAGAAAAAAATTAGCGGGAGAGAGCCTGGTTTGAGGCTAGGAACACACAATGCCAAGGATTCCATGCCGTAAGCAAAGTCAAACATCACTTACATTGTTCACTTCTTCATGGAACCGATATTTGTACACACACACACACACACACAGNATTAATATTCATAACATATAATTATGTAAAACTTTACTGAGTTGTTCAAAACGCCAAAAAAATAAATGTGCAGAAAATGTAAATATCCCGAACTAGATATACTGCAACAACATAAAAATTCACTTACTGGGTCACTAAAACTAAAGTACTCACCTACTAAGCAACTGAAAGAGGCAGGGCATCAAGAGGTGAGCATCGGAGATGGAATGCTTCCTCTCATGAAGAACTTCCAGGATGACCAAGACCCTCTTCCAAGGTGGAGAAAAACCATCACCACCATCATTTCCTGGCAAGGCAGCCCCACGATATCTGCAGAAGATATTTCAAGACAATAGACATATACATGTAGGCACACATATTGAAGTACATACACGAGGACAATGTAGCTATGTGGGTAGTACACTACCTTGGTTTCTTCGTTGGTGTTCTCTCAGATTTATCACCACCTAGCTTATCAATGTGTTGAGTCAGTTCACTCACCACCAACTCTGCAGACAGATGCAACTGCAGGATACATACATATTACAGGTGATCTTTTTAATATTGACAAACTTTGCGATCAGTACCAATACCTGTATTAGCTGGTCCTTTACTAGGTTGACAGTGTTTGTTTCCTTACTATCAATCAACAAGTCAATAAGCTTTCCAAGAAGTGTTTGTTGCATCTCGGTAGATTTTAGTTGATCGAAAAAATCTGTTGTGAGCTAAGCAAACAAGAAAAATACAACAGGCTTAAGTCACCAAAACTACAAACTTATGCTATGCATCATACCTGTCTCAGGGCCAACTCCCTTGGAGACACACTATGGTCATCATACAAATACTTGGTATCCAACAGTCGGACCAAGCTGTGAAGGATGACATCATCGATAACAGGAGCCATCTTAGTTGTAAAAGACTTGATGATGAGGGCCAAGAGCTGGGAGTCAAATGATTTCCATCTCTCTTCAGAGACTGGGAGATGTGGGTGTGGAGTGGAAATCTCCATTGGCATGGAGTGGCTGTATTGACCAGTCTGGAAAGATAGAGACTTGTGGAGAAAGAAGTCCACCATCGGCAGAATTGCAGTAAATTTGAGCTATGTATGAGAGAGGGCAGTTATAAGAAAGCATTCATGTACATATACACTTGCTTAAACAGGACTGGTATTTTCAAGCTACATATAAATGTACAGAATCACACCTTTTCATCCACATCAACCAGAGCCCTAAGGAGACCATATTGGATGTAAGATGGAGCTCCCATTGCAATAATGTGCAACAAGATACAATCCAGTGTCTTTGTTCTTGTGCCATCACTAGTGCCTCTTTCTATAGTCCCAGTTGTCCTACGCTTTCTCTTCCTCAAATTCTTTCTGGGAGTCTCAGGAACTTCTTCATCCAGCTTAAGAATTCTTTTCAGAACATGTTGTAGACAAGAAGGGTCAGAAGTGAGCTCCACTTGTGAGCTACATAGCTTGTCCACAAGGTAAATGAAAGGTGAGTTACTCTCTAGCTCTGAAGGTCCAAGATTTGAGATGATGTCATTGAAGGCAGTGAGACAATTCAGGACGGAATCACGAATGAACTTGTGAGGACTCATGAGGGGAATGAGAAGAGAGGGAACAACTGAATGTAGAGAGTGTGGTGAAGGTAGCAATCAAACACACAATATCACAAAACAATCAAGATAAAATTCAATGCTTACTAGGGCACTGACTCCCAAACAGACCAATGACAGAGTCCGCATTTCTTGACCTGAGGTAGGCAGTGGCAATGTTCAAGCTACATGCTTGCAAAGTAGGTGTGACGTTTAGTGAGGAAAGTTTAAACATTGGATCACGGTCCAGAGGGGCTGTCCAGATCATTGCAAGGAAACGCAGCAAAAAACCACACTTAGAAAAGTGAACCTGGGCATTACAGTGCAAACACTAGTAATATTTATTTTGTGGAGACATGGATGGCAGAGAGAACTACCTGTATCAGTCTTGAGAGAATGTATTTACTGACTCCACCCATAAGTGCACCCTCCTCTGGGTCTGTATCAACATAGTGGGTCAACAGAGAGAAGACTCCCAACATCACCTGGTAGTAAAGCTGCTCCTCATTATCACCACACTCCTTGGAGGGCACCTCCAACCACAGATCTGAGAATGTACAATAATTATTGTCATGAATAGAAGTGTACACTTGGGACGAAATCAGAACATAAATCTAGAGAATGGTTTAAAATCATTAATTTTGTGGCCAGTATTCAAAACTCTGTTGGCTAATCTTTTTTGGGAGTAAACCCAGTGTAAAAGCATTGATAAACTTGAATTTGGACAGTCAAAGTTCACTGTCACTACAATGATGAAGACAACTAGACATAACCTTCAAAGCTACAGCTTTATAGTTCTTTTAATGCTAGGGAACTATTTGGTGGCTTCACATGAAAATGGAAACCACTTGCAAACAGATGTACATGTATGTTTTAACCATTGCAATGAGAGTGGTGACTGCTTCTCAATCACTGACCTACAGAGCAAGTTAAGTCAACGAAGTAATGTCAGTTCAACACAAGTTCAACTATGCTCACAAAATGTTGAGCTCAAAGTACCACTAAGACTAAAAGGTGTCAATAATCTTACTATTACAGGCATCACAAATAAAACCATCATCAACTGTACTGGATTTCATAACGCAGGCTTTGAGTTTATTCAAATCACAAACTTGCTCATAAAAAATGTGAATATTATTGGCTGTGGAGTGGTGTACAATACAACCACATTCATGACCACTATTCACATTTTGAACTGTACCAATGTCGCCATTATCAACACAACTGTAAGGAATGGAATAGGATCAGGTGTGGTTTTTAACAACACAAATGGCAGGAATGAAGTCACCAAATCAACATTCGCCAACAATACTGGAAGTGGCGTGGAAAATGGAGGTGGGGTTTATGTTGCATTCTATTACATGTCCAAAGAGTGTGGGGCTTCAGATTACACATTTCAAGAGTGTAATTTCACAGACAACCAAATAAAGATGAACTACACTTCTAAGAACGCTACGTTTCCAGGTGCAGGAAGAGGTGGAGGCATGATGATACTGTTTGCAAAGTCAAGCTCAACGAATAGAATATCAATAGAAGGTTGCATATTTCAGAGGAATAGAGCTATATGGGGAAGTGGGATAAATGCTTTGTATGCCGATCACTCTAGCAACAATAGTGTCAGTATTAAGGACACCTCATTTAATCAAAACAACTGCACCTATGCTGGAGGAGGAATTGATATTGGCATGACTTGGAAAACATCCAACAACAACTTTGTGTGTCAAAATTGTACATTTGTTGAGAACAGTGCCAAGATTGGAGGTGGAACAGCAGTCTACTCAGTACAAGGCCTGCCCTTCAGAGAAACTAGTTTATTATTTATAGAATGCGAATGGGAAAGAAACATTGCCCAATACGGAGCAGCAATTGACCTCACACCAATAAAATACCTTACAGAGTATCGCAATGGACAAACACCTGAACCAATTTTTGAAAACTGCAAGTTTTTACACAACAATGTAAGGGGAAGAAACAACACATACAACCGACACAACTTTGAGTCACTACCTCAATACGAGCATGGACGTGGCACATTTCTAATGACAGACTTCAATGTAACCTTTGTTGGAAACACTGAATTCAGTGGCAATGAAGGCTCAGCCATTTATGCTATTTCTTCTGACCTGCAGTTTGCAGATGGATCTATTTCAGAATTTAGAAATAACAGTGGAACATATGGTGGGGCAATTGCTTTGATTGGCCTCTCAGCAATCGTTGTAAAGGACAATGTTACAGTGATGATGACACACAACAGAGCACTCAGTAAAGGAGGAGCAATATATTATTTCTCTCTTGATAATCATGATTATGTTTTCTCGTACAATTGCTTCATCAGGTACCAAGGAGAATACCTGCCTACTATCAAAGTCCCAAACATACAATTCTACTTCTGCAATAACAGTATCGGAGATTCAAATTCTGCAACAAACAGTACCATAGGCAATGGAAACTCTATTCATGCATCAAGTATGTTACCTTGCTTCAGAATGTGTGGAATACACACACCAGACAAAATCACCATTGAAAACACACTTAATTGTATAGGAAACTTCACTTTTGACGATCATGACCTAAAAATATCAACTTCTACTTCACATTTCAGCATTATTGATGGGGAAGACTTCAAAACAACTCGTAAAGTAATACCTGGTAAAATATTTACTTTACCTCTGATTCAATTGGACGATTACAACCAAACAATTGAACAAGGCAAACTCAGGCTATCTATACAAAACTACAACCAGTCAGTAATCACAGCTGTGAACTCTGATGCATATGTCCATAACAACAGTATTCAACTATTTGGCAACATAGGAGACAGTGGAATAATAACCCTTACCACAACAGGATTTCGTGAGATATCAGTTTGCTTTGGAGTTGAAATGAGAGAGTGTCCTCCACTCTTTCACTTAGAAACTGACCACATTCTTCACCACAGGCCTTTCTGTGTATGCACACCAAACTACAATGTTTCTTATGTTGGACTTCATGAATGTCACAACCGTCGGTTTCGAGCCTCTCTGAGGCATGGCTTTTGGATAGGGTACACAGAGAGTGAAACGGCCAAGCACCTACTGTATGGTTACTGTCCAGACACCTATTGTTTCAATGGTCGGCACAGTAAACGTTACCACAAGCTAACAACAGAAGTATCAAAAGATCTTCTTGACAAAACAGTTTGTGGTGTGAGTAGAACAGGCGTTGTGTGTGGAGAATGTCGTACAAACTACTCAGTGCATTATCACAGTCAGCATTTCAAGTGTGAACCTAACCAACTGTGTGCAATAGGATGGTTGCTATACATCATATCAGAACTGCTGCCCCTGACGTTGCTCTTTGGTGTAATAATGGCATTTGATATCAGCTTCACATCAGGTGCTCTCAATGGATTCATCTTTTTTGCGCAAGTGTTTGACTCCATATCTGACAATGCACAGGGATTTATACTCTACACAGACACTGTAAACATTCTATATGTGATTGCACGTACAATATACAAACTTTTCAATTTTGACTTTTTCACTGTTGACCAACTTTCGTACTGTTTGTGGAAGGGTGCAACAACACTGGACATACTAGCATTCAAATTCCTGACTGTTGTTTATGCCTTGGTGCTTGTTTGCGTAACCATTTGGCTATCAGATCGTTTGGGAAAGTGTTGCAATCACGGGAGGAGGAAAAAATCAATCACAAGATCAGTAACACACGGCCTCTCAGCCTTCCTTGTTATGGTGCATGCTCAATGTACTTCTGTTTCATTCAAAATACTTCAGTTTGCACATCTTTTTTCATATGGGTCCCCATCTATCAAGAAAACAATTGTATTCTACCAAGGAAACATTGAATATTTATCTGCTAAGCACTTGCTTTACGCTATTCCAGCACTACTGTGCATCTTGACTATAGTAATACTTCCACCAATAGTGCTACTGACATATCCTCTGTGCAATAAGATCATAGCATTTTTAAAGTTAGATAATTGGAGAGTAATTTTGTGGATATCCAGGAGGATACCAATGATCAGAGTAAAGCCAATGATTGATGCCTTCCAGGGCTGTTTCAAAGACAACTATCGTTACTTTGCTGGACTGTACTTTGTGTATCGTATAGCTTTCATAGCCTGTACATTTGCCAAAACAGTGAATGAAGTACACACAATGTTGGAACTACTACTCATCACCATACTGGTGATACATGCACTTACATGGCCATATGAGAAACATAAGCATAACATAGTGGATGGTCTCATTATTTTCAACTTAGCTGTGATAAACACACTAGCTATCTTTTGCTACAATTATGCCCAGTTTGGATCACACTATCAAAGAAGCATCACAATAGCAAGTTCTATTCAACTGGTCTTTATCTATGCTCCTTTAGTGTACATCATACTGCACACTATTGTGATGGCAGTTCAGAGAGTGAAAGCCAAATGTTTTGGAAGAGAAGATGGTGAGCTGTTAAGGGAAATGTGGAGAGATGAAGATTTACCAGCAAGACTACAAGACCTCCAAGATTTATCCGATACTGAGAGTGAAGCAGAATATCAACTTCATCAAGAGTACTAAGAATGAACACTAAGAACAGTTTGCCTATCAGTTAACCTACAGCAGCTACGTGGAAATTACTGTGTAATAAGAAGAGTTTATTTTACAACACACATGTAAACAAACAAACATACACTATATAGGCTGGTCTCTTACTATTGCACACTAGTTGTGTTGTTTTTAGAAGCATAAAAAAATAAACCATACACTACAGTTACATGATACACTGTACAAGTATTGAATCGATCAAAAAGTAAATCAAGCTAGAATGGCTGCCATAGAATGTAAAAAATGAATCAGGCAGAATTCAAACATTACGCTGTGGTGCTGGTCATTGGTTTCAGCTTCTCTGTTGTAGGTATTCATGATCAAACAAACAATCCAGTAACCCTCACTAGTGACATACATATCAAGGTCTCAGGTGCATTAAGGCCTGACCCCTCGTGACCCCGCATTTAAGGTGCTAATTAATACTTGAAATTGAAATATCTTTTTTTGTACACATGTAAACAACCCTAAACTTTGTATAAAAATTGAAACTGGTATTCTTTGCTCATCTGTAAACTTAAGTTGTCACATGACCTCGAATATTTGAATAATGGCGAAGTAAATTAGTGAAAAAATTCATCCTCCGAGGGCACATGGTTGCCATGGAGATATAAGGTTCATATTGAGTATATATGTTAATTAGGTTAATAACTAATTAATTATTCATGCGGATCATGAATAAATGAATATTTAATGAGATATGGAATTTAGTTAGGGTGTGCTTTTATTAGAAAATGAGCATATCTCATTAAATATTCATTTATTCATGATCTGCATGAATAATTAATTAGTTATTAACCTAATTAACATATATACCCAATATGAACCTTATATCTCCATGGCAACCATGTGCCCTCGGAGGATGAATTTTTTCACTAATTTACTTCGCCATTATTCAAATATTCGAGGTCATGTGACAACTTAAGTTTACAGATGAGCACAGAATACCAATTTCAATTTGTATACAAAGTTTAGGGTTGTTTACATGTGTCCAAAAAAAGATATTTCAATTTCAAGTTTTAATTAGGTCCTTAATAGCAAGTCAGGCCTTAATGCACCTGAGGTTGGAAATGAAGGTCATGAGCCCCATTCTGCATTCTGAGCTTCATAGCCCACGTACCAACAGCTTGGATCAGTAGAATTAATTTACAATTAATTAGCCAACAAACTAATATTTTAGCATGCAAAGAGATCAGTGTACACAACACAAAAAATTAGCAACATTTACAAAAAGAAAATGAGTAATTTCCACTTAGTTTCCGTGCATGAGGTGAAGCATTGAAATTTAGTTGTAATAGGGTGCCTTGATCGCGGGACTTCTCCCTCTTTGCATATATATTAAAACGGACAGGGAAGGTTGCGACTGATACAATCAATGATATGCTTCAACTAGTGAGGAATTACATAAGTTTCTACTACATAAACTCTGAGCAGTGTTTCAATAGCAAAGAGGTCAGAAAACTGCCAAAATAGTCTTGTTAAAAAGTTTACGGTACATGCAGAGGATTACAATAGTCGTTTTTTTCTGTCTGTATGTTCCATTGGAATCTCAAGAAAAGAAGCTCTAGTGACGAAGTGAACCTCAGGGATGTATCCAGGATTTAAAGAAAGGAGGTGCTAAAATTGCGTGCACGCAGTGCATGGGGTACCATTCCTATTTTGGGGTCACGTGATCGTTATCATGACCTTTGAACTTTTGTTGGGGGCTAGCTGCTTAGCGCTTCCGATCGACCAAGCGTGAATTAAACGGTTCTGAAGTTTGTTTATCAACAGCTTAGACATGAATTAGCTCAGAAAATAGCATCAGAGAACAAACAAGTTAGAAATAGAGATTGCTAAAGGCTTGATTACTTATTAATAAATCCAATTATTAATGGTTTTTGCGCTTCCAGTCAGCAGCAAAGGGGTGCTCAAGCAACCTGAGCACCCCCTAAATACACCCCTGGTGGTACTTTGTGGTTGCTGTCAAACAAATTCTAGGTCAATAGGTGTGGCGGGGTAGCTTCAAGGTCACAGTGTGGCCTCGAAGCTAAAATGCTCAAAGTAGTACATACTCAAAGGTATGGCAGGGTAGCTTCAAGGCCACAGTGTGGCCTCGAAGCTAAAATGCTCAAAGTAGTATATACTCAAATCTCAATTGGAAGCAGCTTAGCTGCATGGCTGCTGTTGCTGTTAGTCAGTAGTGCTAATTGCCAAGATTGTTGGCCTGCTTTCTATACAAGCATATATAGACATATTGGCATGTAGAGAATTGCAGTACTAGTGAGGTCAACTCTATGGAATGGTGTCTTATTGCATGTGGACTGCTTTCAGGCATTTGCAATTCACAGATACAGAAGTGGTCCAGCTATAAAGCTGCTTAAAGAGATATAAATATGCTCATCCTTGATGGTCTTTACTTGAAAAAACACTGCAAAAAATTTTCTTGAGGTAGCATTTTTTTAAATTATCATGTTCATGCATGACTGTTTGTAGCTCTGCAAACTTAGAAAGCTACTGCTTTGGATAGAACTAAGAGTGACCACACCTTACTCAACCCCTGCAAAATTTCTAATTAGAATGTGAACATATTTAGAAAAAAAGTTGTGGTTTAGGCTTCGTAACTTGTATCCTACATCTTTGCATCTCTAACAATTGAAGACAGGCCATGGAGAGATGTTTCATTTGATGTGGTGGCAAAAATAGGCAAAAACAGTTATCCAGGAATGCCAATCAATCACGAATTTGCAACAGCCATATATTACACAAGTAGTAAAAATTTCAAAAAAATAAATAGTGTAGGAATGGGCAGTGCGGTAAAAAGTATTGGAACAAGGCATGGTCTCAATTTCGGCACATGACTACTTCATTTTTTATTCTTGATCCCTTATATGGATTTTCAGTGTTATGTTGCAATGATCTGCTGTAGCTAGACAATAGCTTATGATTATTGCATTGGTTCAAATTTCTTAGTACTATAGCTAATCACTTGGCTACTGAAACAATGGAGTAAACTATAACAGACAGGTAAATAACTTAAACTGGACTGCCAGCAAAGAGTTGGACATAAAAATGAAGTAGTCATGTGCCGAAATTGAGACCATGCCTTGTTCCAATACTTTTTACCGCACTGCCCATTCCTACACTATTTATTTTTTTGAAATTTTTACTACTTGTTCATTCACTTTTTTCAACACTACAGTGTGGAGACTGTCAGAGACTGGTTAGTCCCTACAAAAAACTTGAGTAGCAGCTAGCTAGCTACATGTACTTCATTATGCTAGAGGAAGCTAATGTGCATGCGCATAAAATGCCACGTGCATAGTTAATGACCTTTGAACTCTACCCACAAAGATGGCTGCATTGTAGTACATAAATTTATACGCTAAGTTTCAAAGCTTTCTAGTTTTTGTTTAGGCCTATTTGTGATGAAAACGAGTATCAAGGAATGTAGTACCCATGAAAAGAACTTACTTTGTGCTGTCAAAGTTGGCTCAACACATTCTGGTTTTCTGGAAATGCTTTTCAAGTAAGTCAGTTAGGAAGTTAGAAGAACAAAAATGGCACTATGGTGGCTTCCCACTAGCGCTCTCTACGAGTGCTGAGGAAAGTTTTTGTGAGTTTTAAGACTTGCATGCTGTTGGTAATCTGTCAGTGAGAGCTTCTGAGCAACTTTGAAGGTTTAGTTTTGTTTGACTAGATTTTTATGGTGGCCAACATTTTGTATTGTGTCTATGGGACAGTCGGCCCATTCCTACTATACGTACTACCGTACATATGACTAGTCTGACCTCCTCTGGGCAGACAGGTAGACAAACAGATATACATGTATCTTTGTGCATGCAAATGAATGCAGATAGCTGTTAACTCTAGGGGGAAATATTACCTATGCTCAGTTTTGCTGGTACTTCAATATTTTCTACAAATCCATTCAACAGCCAAAGCACAAGCAAAACATGAGAACGAGACTTGTCTGAGTGCTTTGAGACCAAGGGTAGAAACATAGAGGTTAGTGATGTGGGAATGGTCGTAGGTTCACCTTGAACCTAAATGCATACACATATACAAATATACATGTATACTCATGTGGAAAACTAAGAAAAATAAATATACACTTCATGATTAAACACACATACCTTAGTTTGAACGCAGCAAGAATGCAAGTGGCTCAGAATTTTCCGAACAAACCATAGCTTTAGTGAGATGCTTGTTGTGGACATAGATATGACAATATTGCCAGCTACAGCCAGGAACACATAGTATGCTGGTTCAGTGACAGAGATGGTGTTTAACATTGATAGGAGTTTGAAGAGCTGAAGTGTGTGTGTGTGTGTGTGTGTGTGTGTGTGTGTGTGTGTACGTATATGTGTTTGCCATTGCCTAGCAACCAAAATATTTATAAATAGGTCAATTGCCGGTTACTGGCTGGGTAGAGGTGACAATAGAGTAGCTAGGGGTCACAGGGGGCCAATGGCAAACAAAATATTTGCATGCAGCACTCAACTGTGCATTGGCGAGATAGCTCAACTGTAGTCTTACACATGCACATTACCATTTCCTTCAGTGTGTCTGCCCCTAGACCAGCCCACTGTCTCCCAGTACTTGAGAACATCATATCATTAGCAGCTGCTAGATAGCTTGGTGCTTTAGCATTGCTCTCATCACATCCAGCAACCCACGCTGAAGGAAAAGACATAGTACATATGAAAATTATGTATGCAATACAGTAACCATTTAGATGCAAGTACTTACAATAAAACAAAAAAAACATAATCACAATTAAGTGGCTAGATACATATTATGTAGCGGGAATTATATATTGTCTAGGGAATGCTGAGATTTAGCATATATTAATATCATATAAAAAAGTGATTTCAATTGTGTAATATTATGTAAAAGTGTCATGTGTACGAAATCAAAAACAAACCTTGACTTTTAACAATTTCAGACAGATGTCTTAGAAATGGATTTGTTCGTCCTACATAACTTTCTACAATCACTTGCCCCACACTTCCTGAAAAAGTATTGCTATGACGACCAACACACAAGAGAGGAAGTGATGCTATGATGACATCATTGACTTTGTCCTTGGCATACTCTATCAGAGACTTTGACAAGAGTATTTTGAGAGCTTTCAAAGCACAAGTCTGCCAAGCCAAACTTGAGGACCTGTTCAGCTTTCTTCTACTAAGGAGTTGAATTAGAGTGGGTACCATTTGGAAAGATGGGATATGTCGGAACAACACCTTAGAGTCGATGTCTAGCACAGCAGAGATAACAGTGGGGTCATCATCAGAGAGCCGACTCAACAGAGATGACGGCACAAAGCCATCACCACCCTGCTACGAAAACAGAACATTGCACTTAAAACATTCACGATACATGCACACATACAAAAAATTGGTAAGCACAACAGCACAAGTTGGTAGGCTACAACATCAAATGATGACGCAGACTTTTGATCACGGAAAATGTATATGCATCACGAAAGCATGGTAATTTTACAAGTAATAATATTTATGGATATCAAAAGCACTTTGTCACAAGCATAGCAAAAAAAAATACTATAGGAACATATGCCATCAAAGTACTACCGTATAGATAGAAATTTTGGAGGAATAAAATTTTCGCAGAAAGGCAATCACCAAACTTTTCGCTATTTAATTTTCGAGGATCGCCCATACATTGCAATGCGATCCCAAAAATTTTGCGGGTTAAATTTTTGCGGATCGACGACAATCCACGAAAAAAGCGAACTTTATACTCCTCAAAAATTTCTAGCTATACGGTATATGCATGAAAATTCAAACAATCTCACTTTTCCACAAACAATCCCAAACCTAAAGGAACCTTCTCAATGGCTGCTCAGGCAAGCATGTATGTAAACTACATCCGGATATAAACAGTACATATTATATTTCCAAGTTATAGTATGTCTGGATATTATGTATACAGTAGTTTGTCAATTACAATTAATCTTTACTTTAACTGATAACTCTTTGATAAAGGTTACTGGTGACACTGTTACGTAGGAGTTTGTGGAATTATGTCTTGTACTTTTCAAGTCAGCACATTGATTTACCATAGATGTCCAGTACTGCCTACAGAAAACCTATAGTACACTAGGATTCCCAATAACTGTTGAAAGCATGAACTAGAAAATCTAACCACACCTAGGCTTTTACAGCCACACAACTTCCTGGACTAACTTCTACTGCTTGAAAAGCAGAGTCCTCACCGGCTTATTCTTAGATTATGGAAAATCTGGACTTTAACAGCGCGTCTGTCAAGTGCTACAGTGATAGCTTGGCTTGAATAAAAATTTTGGCGTCAATTTTTTCCAACCTGGTAAGTTGTTATTTCTTGATCGCTGTGGCAGAGAAAACCTACGTTGGTCCTCGAGGGCGGCTCGACGAGACTTTCTTTCAATTCCAGCTACAAATTGTCTGAGCAGCTAAAAAGTGTTCAGCAGAAGCGCCCCAGGCAGCTGCCATCCAGCTACTCGAGAGCGCTTCGACGATCCAGCTGTTTCTTTTTGTAAAAACTCTTCGAGCTGCCCTTTACCTTCCACTGTGCATTGCATTAGTTGCCAATATATGGTAAGAATTTTTGCAAGCTCTGCAAAAATTGACATCAAAAATTAACTATCTGCTTCTGCATCTAAAATAACTTGGGTGTGCTTATTAGCATATTCATGAGCAAACACTAGCCCGTAACCTTAAAGCCAGGCCTGAATAAGCACCTGACTTGTTTGAATGCCAGAGGCAGCAATTAAATGCTGGGTTTTGAATAAACATGGAGTTCCAGAAATTGAGTGTACTGCACATGTAAACACCTCAAAAACCAACAGGCATAGAAAATCACGGCAAAAAAGGGAGCTGCTTAATCGTACAAGCCTTGTCTCGCCTGAATTTTTAACTTTTGGCTAAAATTGTCAACATGACCCTTACTAATGTTTTCATACCGGTCTCAAAATTAACGGCACATCAACAATTGCTGTCAGTAAATAAATGCTTAAGCTTTTAAAAGGGTTAATGCGGTACAAGGCTCTCACACTTTTAATGGAGCTACACACTGACCTGTAAGTCATTTTGTAGTGAGTGTGCTAGCTGTTTCACAGCAGCTGCTCTCATGGAGGGGTTGGGATGGTGGACACAAAGAGCCAAGGAGCTGTTCACATCCAACAACACCTGGTGTCTACTAGAGTGAGGGAGAGCCAGAGAGATGAACTGATGAAGACGTCTCAACCTTAAATCTGAGTCAGTCCCTTCACTGGGAATAGCATCGGACACAGCATCCTCCAGTGTCTTGTCCACAATACTTGGATATCTGAGAATGTATAGTTCACAACACATGTAACATTACTAACAGCTTCATCATAATCTCAGTTTACATACACCGACTATAAAATTATATATGTACGTAAATAAGAAACATGTACAATCCCAATAGGCAATTGGGATAAATTCAACACTCTTGTGTGCAGAGAGTAAGAGAGGTTCCAGCACATATCCAAACTGTAAAAAGCTGTTAAAACCACATAATAATATTATGATTGTATCACTGAAATATGACGTCTTTTCAGTATAAACATAAACCTACAGAGTCTATACTTAACAAACACTGAAACACACTCTTATAGATGCTATTTTATAGGAAGTATCTGTCGAAAAAAAACATTATTATAAGGATTGAAGCATTAATAGTATGTGTAAAACAGATTCTACTTGACTAACTAGCCAGCAACTACACAGTAGTAGCTAGAAGCTCACTATACTTGTAGAATAATTTAGCAAGTAATAATAATATAAACAGCTTTCTGCATTTTATAATAACGTACATTAAAGACAAGGTCAACAGGGTATACAATGTGCATGCATAAATTATGACAAGACTCTACTAGCTCACTTTGTATCCAAAGACTGGGCAAGCTGTCCAACAGTGGTCTGAAGACTCTCATCATCCTCTTCCCCACTAGATGAATCACACTCAGACACATAGTGCTCTATAAGATTCCTACAAAGAGAGTCAAGCCAAAAATGACTAGATTTTGTGCAAACTGTTATCAAGGATGACTCGATTTACAACAACAACCTAGGGTGATTGGACTAGCATTCAGTGGCTACAGGTAGAAGTTTGTTACATGATGTGTGTATATAAATGGCAAGAGAGAAAGCCAAATCTACACCATTGACAAGTGTTTGTACACACACATACTTAGTAAACTGATATACAATATCTCCTTCCAGAGTGACTGCATCCAATAGAGAGAGCACTAGATCTAAAGCAGCAGAGGAATCTTCATAAAGATGATCAAAGTGATGAGAGAGAAGTGAATCCAACAGGACAGACAACAGAGGGGCGATGGAGTGAGAGTGAGAGAGGGTTGACAGTCCAGACACCAAGGATGAACACTTCAAGAAGTACTTCAGCGCTCTGTATATTGGGTACATTGCACAAATACATTACATTGCATTGAGTACACTATGGGTGGTACACCAGAAAACAGACTTTTAACGAAGATTTCATAATTATAGCATACTTACGTTCTACTGAAGTTTTTCAATTTTTGTGAGTGGCAAATCACACAGATACAGGTGATCCCTTCAACAAACAGTTGACCAGAAAGGTTCTAGGCAGATGTTCAAAGAACAGCAACGACATAAAGTACACATATGTGTACATGTGCTGACATTACCGTAGCTTTCACACTCTCGCTCTCTTACATGTGCACATACCAGCCCACACACCCACACACAAACAAACCTTGGAAATCATTTCTATCAAAGAGGAACACAGCTGTAGTTCAAGACTAGCCACAGAAGCCAACTGGCAGACAATCATCAGAAAAGCAGCTCTAAGCTCAACACTGGAGGACTTGAGTCCCTTCACAATGTAGGGCAACAGGGAGGACACCATCTCCTCTCTAACAGGTTCCACAGCCTCCAATACTCCAATCACAGTTGAAGAATAAAAACTGACCAGCACACGATTATCAGAACGAGTGAGTGCCTGCTTTAGTGACTGGAGAACCATGTCAGATACAAAGGTGAGAAATGATGGATAAGAGATACAATGTTGTACTAGAGTTTGCTTTGCAAGAGGTGATCCAACTTTTTGTACTGGTCGGAGCCAGTGCCACATGGAAGAGGGGTCTTTAAGAGGAAGTAGCTGAAGCATTCGTGCAAACAACTTGGTCTCGTAGTATGGCAAAATGCACTCCATTACAGCATTTATATTAAAGGAATTAATTCGAAAAGCTCGGATTAGCCACTCCAGACATTTCTGTGCTGGTTTCAAGAGAAAATATGGAGAGAGTCTTCTCAGAAAAGCAGCAATCTTTTGATCCACAACCTCAAGATATTCTTTGGTCTGAATTGTTCGTTCAAATTCCTTACAACTGTCATTAAACAGTGACACTTCAAACTCACTAAAACTTGGGTCTATGGTGATCAGTTCTTCGAGACCATTTACTCCCAAACAGTGGATGGTGTTGATGTCTACGTCAGCAGCTTCTTTGGCATCAAAAAGTAGAGTTGGTCGCTTTTTTGAGGCCACCTGTCGTACAGAAGGCTGGCCAGGAATAGCGAGCTTTTGTAACTGCTTCGCTAGAGAAGTCATACTTGTCTTCCAGTTCGGCCACGTGGACTTTTCTCATTAATTTTGGCCACTACTGGGAGAGGCATAGGGTGGAGTTTGCAGATGGCCTGGGGCCGCGGAAGGGGTGGGGTCTGGGGACGACTATATAGGCCGGCAGAGGAGGTACGACACGAGTGCGCCTTTGCTGAGCTGGCAAAGCAGGTGCACGTGATCAATTCTCATTGTGAAGTATTGCGGTCACATGATTGGAATGTAATTAACAGACTTGCCAGCTCAGCAAAAGCGCACTTGTGTCGTACCTCCTCTGATAGGCCGGTGTCATGAAATTTTAGGGACTCCCTATTTTTGGGGGGCCCCTACACTTTATATCTGGCTCCAATCCCTAGCTGTAGTCTTAGCCTTATCCAACTCTGATTCCTAGTCTCTGAAGGGTGTCTCAAAATACTGATTATTTGGGGTCCCACTATATAATTTGGGTCCATGTCTACGCATATCACCAGGATGTTTGCGGTCAGTTGGAATGTAATTTTGTTGTTTGGGATTAGAAACTAGATGACTTTAATAGAAACAAAGAATGCGGGTCATGGGCCATTCTCATAATTTTGTACTTATAGCTACAGCTGTATGTACTGGGAATACTGATAAGTATGCTCCTAAGTTCTTTTTCAATCGCTCAATTGAACTACTGAACCAATATATTTGGGCTATATCCACAACAAGTTAAAATCATTTTGTTTATAAATATAGTTGCTAAGTTACGTGAGAAACTACATACAGTACAAGCTATATAGCTATTTTTTGACACTGGCCTAATCTACATAGCTATAGGGGAGTGGCCTATACCCTTTCCATAGGTTTTCCCCATCTGCATGGATGTATTAGAGGAGCTGAAACAGGTTGTAATTCGATATGTACTTCCCTGATGACTGGGAATGTTAACCATATGCTACTGAAGATTTGAAACTTATACTATAAGAACTCAGTACAATTATAGCCGAAAATATTTATGGGGATTTTTCTACTTTGTGAATTATATATACACTGCAATGAGAATTTGGTAAAACTTACAATATTTTGGTTACTGTATATCAAATTTTTGGCTGTCAATATTTCCAGCTATAATATTATGGTATAATAATAGCTGTACGATCAGCTTAGCTGCTAGGACTTGTTAATCTATGGAATAAAAATTAAAGTGATGGCATATTATACTACCCTAGCAAAGGCTCAGGAAGATAAGTTGTAAGATTGCTTAAAATGTCAGCATAACTTTTTGTACTCTTGTACTCTTAGTTGAACAGGCTGCAGTATGGGTAACTATACATTGAAGTAGCAAACCTACTCCACTCAAGACTATAACATAATTATAAGTTTTACCAAATTCTCATTGCAGTGTATATATAATTCACAAAGTAGAATGTTTTGCTCAACAAAGAAATGCAAGACTGACATGTGATATAATAATTTACCATAGTATACGTGTGCATCCTACACACTAAATGAGTTGAAATGACCATAGTTGTACAAGTACATATGTTAAGTGGGTGCACAGAAGTAACTAAACATGGCATGACGCAATACAAGGTAAAGGTAGCCATAACAACTAATACTCAAATAAAGATGTACACTGTGCTAACCTTGCCAGTAGCAAACAGTAATACTAGTGTAGCTTCCTGGCACCCATCATGTTTGCTTGCTTTGATATTTCTGAATTGGGTTTAGCACTATACCATAGAACATGTGAGCCAAGTCACAAGTGTGGGAGTGGTACACCATACTGATGGGACTCTAGCTGGAATTGTATATAATAACACATTTTCAGTGAATTACAAAGATGTTCTTTCGTTATCTTGACTGAAAATGAAGATCTTGCTGTTAGTAAAGATAAGTCTATGTTTGATACTAATTTTGGCTATTTCAAATAATCAACTATCATTAACAGGTATACTAACACTAGCAATTGTTCAGGGTATAGAGTTAAAATAAAAATCATAATATTATAGAAGCAGCAAGATGTGGAACACAAGCAAGGAGTCGAGTACTGCAGAGGACGATAGGAGATGACCGTACAACTTTCATTCAATACTGCAACAGACATACAATGGAATGGGAAAACCAATGCTCATTTCAATTCAATAGTACCTTCAGTGCTAGAGGACTTTGTGGTCGGATAAGACGAGAAGGTGCATCATCATAGCTATATAGCTTCACAATGTAAAATAATAATAATTATGTAGTATAATACACACTATTATCATGCTAGATCTGTACTTGTGTACATGCACACATACTTTACACACAGTGTCAACAACAACAGTTCAAGTCACAACTCAACCACGGACACAAACGATTACAGAAACAGTTGACATCTCTAAAACAATTACTTCATCAGTTACAGTGACAGAGACATTCAGCATGTGTACATTACCAACTACAACAGTGACGGTCACAACATCTGGCTCAGAAGTTCCTTTAAATTTTGTAGTCACAAAAACTGTTACAATTAAACAAACTGCCACGATTACAGCTACAGCAACAGAGATAAACACTAGGAATCAAACTATCACTGTCACCGAGAGAACAACACAAACACATACACTGACACAAACTCTTGTTAAAGCAAAGAGCTGTGCAATTTCAACTCAAAACACTTTGCTGGTTGGTACTACTTCCACACAAATTGCCTCATTTCTGGCCATAGACAACAATCAGGTTGTTATGCCTACTAGTTGTAGTGGTGCATACACTGCACTAGGGACATTCATAATGGTTGCTACAATAATAATTCTTGCAACTATTGCTGGATGGATATGGACATGCCACCACAAATTAAAGAAGAATAAAGAGATCGACATTGTCAGGTACATAAATACATAATTTATGACTAACCGTATAGCCGGAAATATTAAGTTAAAAATTTGATGGTTTGTTCCACAGAACATAAAATGAAAATAATGACGAACTTAAATTTGACGATTTGTGCATATGCATAGTACATGCATATACAGTGGCCAAAATATTGACAAATTTAAATTTGATGATTTGGATTTTGACCATCAAACTTTCGAATTAAAATCCCCGTAAATATTCCAGCTATACGGTAATAACTAACTCATAGTCTATCGATAATTATTAACATAATAATTGCAGTCTCTGATACATTTGCAATACTAAAGTCATTTTACTACACATGCTGCTAGCATGCAATGCAGACAATGCATGCAAATTAGTCTATATTGGAGATAATTAGTATACGAAGAGTGTGCAAGTACCATTGCTTAAACATTAATTTATACAAATAAAATTATACATAGCAAGCTGCAATGTATTATACGTTATTGTAATATAAGTAGGTACATTAGCAAATTTCATGCTTTATTCCTTATCTCCTTAAAATACTCTTGTAAATTTACAGAGAAACAAGTCCTGAGGTTGAACATTCATTTCGTAACCCTATATATGGAACTGAGTCAGACATACAGCCAGAGTCAGCAAGAATCAGACAAAACCACAAACCAACAAGCTTAAGGCAAGAGACTACTACAGATCAACAGGAGAACATATATGATGTCTGTATTCATAATGGAAATGAAACATGATAAACACCCAGCACAATGTAAATTAAGCTAAAGTCAACATACTCACATACATAATTATAGCTATGATATTTACACTAATGCCAAATACAATTCTATTTAATGCTTTGCAGAAAATAAAATAATATTGCAATGGACAATTTCAGCACATGCGTAATACGTGCACATACAAAATAATGAGACTTAACTTTGACAGTTTCTACTTGACAATCAAACGGTCAAATAATCTATCAATATTTCTGGTTACTTAGTATACACTACCTTTATTATAAAACTAAAATAAGTGCCTCCTGCACTGAAGAATCATGAAATTGATGAATTAAGGAACGAGACCCATGTACTTAATTCAGTAAAAACAAACTGGCATTAACCATAAGGTCTACATCAGATTCTATCATAACTGCTGATCAGTATAATGAAAACTAAGAAACAAATAAGCTTTGCATAATAATAATTATTATCTAGATCCAAACTATGAGTCATTTAGATGGGGAGGTATATATAGAGGCATTTTCAGGCCAATGAGTGACAACTCCACATCTGGCACATCATAAGACATAAGACATATAAATATCTTTAACTTGTTACCTTGAGCTATGAAATAACAGAAATCTAGTCTTCTTGTTGATATACTGTCCTTTCTGTCAGGACATTAAAGCTTGCAAATTTTCGACCCCATACCCAGTGCATTCGCACGCATGCGCGACTAAGATCAGGTAATTAGCCCCACCCCAAAAGTGCATGAACTGAAATACGCAAGGAACGAACAGCTTCTATTAAACTATGAACAACACGATGGATACTGCCATAGATACGATATATACTGCTCAGCAGTATGAATTCTCTATGATAACACACTACGTTTAGCTACATATCAATACATAGATAATAAAGGCAGAGTCTTTAACTTTGCATATTTTGAGCAACAAGTCCAGCTGTGATAGGTAGAGTTGATCGGAAAGCAGCATGGAACCCTGGAAGATAACTAGCAGGCGTCTGAAGAGCATTAGGTGCCGGTAATTCTGCTGAGTTAATACTTGTCGATGTCGACCCAGTTGTTGGTAGTTGACCAGGAAAAGGGAAACTAGACATGTAATGAGACATTGGCTGAGGAGAAGGAAGCACCATTGACGCCCCACGTGCAGAAGGTGCCATGAAACCTTGATACATTGGTAGTGAAGGCTGTCCCTGTTGTAAAACCTTTTGTACACGTCTCTGACGAAAGCGACTCCTCATGCTTACACTGCCTGTACGTTCTTGCTTACGGTACCTGGCTCTTCGATTTTGGAACCAAACCTGAAAGATGTTGTGCAGGACAGAAATTGAAACTCAAATAAAAGAAACCTAGTACTTCACACCTCTTTAACACATTGTATGGTGACAAACTAGCTAACTTTGACAGGTTGCGAACATAATTGACATACCTGAATCCTATCCTCCTTGATACCCAAACGATTAGATAGCTCTTCCCTAACAAACACATCAGGATATTGGGTTTGAGCAAAGGTAATCTCCAACTGATCCAACTGGAAATTACTGTAGGCAGTCCTCATTCTCTTTGGCTTCTTGGGCTCCTCAATAGCATTACTACCACTTGGACTGTTAACAGAGGACTCACCATCAGTTTCATCACCACTCTCGTCATCATACTCTTCAGAAGGATCTTCGCTTGACTCAGATTTGATCTCATTTTGACCTATAAAGTAAAATTACAAAAAAAAACAGGTATCACTATGCAAACATAGTAACATAGCCATAAGAGTGGATGGCAATAGAACTTACCCGTACTTGTTACTTTGCTGGAGTCTGACTTCGAGGAATTTCCTGCAAGATCAGTACCAGTTCTGCCTCCATTTTCATTATCATTATTTTGAGGCCCTGTCTCCTGAAGTAATCTCTTTGTGACACTAAAGTCTGTCAAACCTGAAAATTTATCATGATCAACATTAAAACAATGTAGCAAATTAAAAGATTGTACCTATAGACCAGACTCATTAGCTAGCATAATTTATTTGTGGGTCATAAATAAGAAGTTTACTGTAATTATACTGTTGTACAGTACCATATGAGCCATGCATGTGATAATTTACCTGCCACAGTGTTCTTTGAATCCTTATCACTATGGAAGCCTTGGATGAGACTGTTGTTTGTTCTTTGTTCCATACCACTGTATAAGTCTTCTTTCTGAGGTTTCTACTAGATATTGTGCAAAGGACTTAAAAGCAACAGGTTTAATTCTGCAAACAGTGTTTGGCTTCTGAAGGCACCTCTTTGAAATTTCCAGGTGTTGAACAACATCACAAGGCTGCTAAATTCTACAGATTGAAGGTGACAAAGTGCTAAACATTTTTGACAGTAATAACACTATTTTGGATAAGACAAACAAAGAATGTTTGTTACAGTTGACTTATAAACAGCAAATTGTTATAATAATTTATGCAAGCTACAATTTTAAATGAAAAAGCTAGAAACTAAAGAAAGATTTGTTACTCTGATCCAAACCCTATGTCATAGCCCGGTGTTTCTGTCTTCCAACAATTAATTGTAGTGCAATGAATTAAATGGTAATTAGAAACTCAATAATGTGATATGACCAAACCATGGGAAATATGACTATAAACTAATCAAGATGATAGTAGTATTGGAATGGAGGTTGAGACTGAACTCTTAGACAGTCGTGGAGTGCTACCACTTGTCACTCGATCACTGGTCGGCACATGGTTTTATAATTGTCATATGACAGTGCTGTGCATGACCCATGAATATACACACAGGGCTAATAATGAGTGGGTCCATGTGTCTAATATCACTTTAGCAGTATAATGCAGCACACTGTCAGTTTGAGTTAGAACTGTACGGAGTCTTCTGGTTATCACGCATAATAAATGATGAAACTTATCGATGCGATTTGGTAGTGGCTATAGCATCAGTGTCTAATATACTGGCTAATCGCAAGACAGCAGGGATTGCACGATTGATTTGCCAAGAATATTTTAATTCACAAAATTTCAATGGAATCACAACATCTAATTGGCTCTCTACTTAATATATACAAAACTCAAAATAGTGAGAAATATTTAACATTAATTAAACCAACACACTTGAGTGACTAATCAATCTAGCAGCCACGAAATGTAAATGGTATGAACTAATACATAGGTCAATATATTGATAATTACTTGAAATAATTATCAACAGAAAGTCTATAATACACATTCTAATAACAGTATTATGCACAAACAGAAATGATAACACAAGCTACATAAATCGATCAGCACATCACATCATGCAGGGGACATCTGCAACTTCTGACAGGTGAGGTTATATAGCTAGTCTTAAGGAATCGGACATTATAATTGCAGTGATTTAGTATAGACAAACAATTGAGAATAAGTTCCAAGTGACTGAATGTGTACCTTAATAGGTAATGGTTTGGGTGGCCACTTTTACTATGAGTCGTAAGTCTTGGCTGATTTCTGTCACCAACTTATGCACAAACGAGAGGACTCTCTATTTTTGAACCTGTAGGTTTACAGTTACATATGTGCAAGGGTGTGTCAGTAATGGAAGGTCGATCCGATCCCCTTTGAGAGAGGAGCTGGGTAGCATCCCCAGCAGCAAACCATAAATGCAAACTGGAGCAGCCAATTCAGTGAAACCAGGGAAGCTTTTTGACCTTATACTTGGCTCAGGACTAATGCCACAGAGGGATTGGCAAACACCCTCCCCTAAATACATTCCATGCTTCGGCCTCTGGATCTGCTCCATTAAATTACAACCTGGTCAGCTGTGAGACAACTGTCAGGCTGGGACCCCAAGATGTAACACCTGCATTCAGCTTGCAATACTCTTCATCTGTAACATGCAAAAGAGCTTATAACCGAGTCCTGAAAGATGCTCAGCTTTCAGAGAGATATCCCTCAGCATGGAGATAGATGAGCAGGGCAGAGTGAGCCAAGGGGGCAAAGAGAGCTGGGGGAATTCCCCCAGCCCGGCCCAGGGAGGCAAAACCCTACCCCCTAAACACCCGGCTGCCACTGCTACACACAACCCAACAAGCAGGGTGTGTGATATGACACATATTATATGCATGGTCTCCAGTGAAACTGACCACACTTCCCAGTATTAAAAGATCAAGTAACAGACTGCATGGGTCAAACTGGATAGGCTGTTGACCAGGAGCCAGAGGCCCGAGGTCCCACACTGACAGGCACCATTACCATGGCCATCCAGCTCTTTCATACACCTTTTTTAACCTTGGCATCTACCTTATCATTGTTAAGGAACCAATGGTGGACTGAAGGACAGACAAAAGAAAGTGAAACTGGGACATTTCTTCACTATCCAAAGAAGAGGAGCTGTTATGTGTCATACATAGTCTCCATCATTCCATAAAGTATTCAAATGCAGCAAATGCACTGTTTTTGGGAGGATCATCCACTATACAANGCTAAATTCTACAGATTGAAGGTGACAAAGTGCTAAACATTTTTGACAGTAATAACACTATTTTGGATAAGACAAACAAAGAATGTTTGTTACAGTTGACTTATAAACAGCAAATTGCTATAATAATATTATGCAAGCTACAATTTTAAATGGAAAAGCTAGCAACTAAAGAAAGATTTGTTACTCTGATCCAAACCCCATGTCATAGCCCGGTGTTTCTGTCTTCCAACAATTAATTGTAGTGCCATGAATTAAATGGTAATTATAGAAACTCAATAATAATGTGATTAAAATTTATATGACCAAACCATGGGATATATGACTATAAACTAATCAAGATGATAGTAGTATTGGAATGGAGGTTGAGACTGAACTCTTAGACAGTCGTGGAGTGCTACGACTTGTCACTTGATCACTGGTTGGCACATGGTTTTATAATAGTCATATGACAGTGATGTGACCCATGAATATACACATAGGGCTAATTAATAATGAAGGGGTCCATGTGTCTATTATCACTTTGGCAATCTAATGCATCACAGTTTGAGTTAGAACTGTAGAGAGCCATCTGGCTATTACGCATAATAAATGATAAAACTTAACGATGCAATTTGGTAGTGGCTATAGTAACAGTGTCTAATATACTGGCTAATCGCAAGACAGCAGGGATTGCACAATTGATTTGCCAAGAATATTTTAATTCGCAAAATTTCAATGGAATGACATCCAATTGGCTCTCTACTTATATACAAAACTCAAAATAGTGACAAATATTTAAAATTAATTAAACCAACACACCTTAGTGACTAGCAGCCACGAAACGGAAATGGTATAAAGTAATAATTATAATAAAAATTAATAGGTCAATATAATTATTAATAATTACTTGAAATAATTATCAACAAAAAGTCTATATACTGATTCTAATAATAGTATATGCACACACAGAAATGATAACACAAGCTACATAAATCGATCAACACATCACATCATGCAGGGGACATCTGCAACTCCTGACAGGTGACTCTGAGTTATATAGCTAGTCTTAAGGAATCGGACATTACAATTGCAGTGATTTAGTATATAGACAGAATAAGTTCCAAATGACTGAATGTGTACCTTAATAGGTAATGGTTTGGGTGGCCACTTGTATGGGTGTGTCAGTAATGGAAGGTCGATCCGATCCCCTTTGAGAGAGGAGCTGGGTAGCATCCCCAGCAACAAACCATGAATGCAAACTGAGCTGGAGCAGCCAATTGAAAACAGGGAAGATGATCCTTTTCTAGATGATTCATTTAAGTGGTCAGATTAAGAGAAGAATTCATTTTGTGTGTCTATTTATGTTCATACAGGAAGTTGCAGAATCTTTGCAACAGCCTATAGCTTTACACGCCCGTTAGTGATGTGTAAACTGTGGTCGCCTTTACATTACTTGTGGTTAGCTAATTAATTTGCTGCACAGTCAGCAGATTTTGAATGATGGCGGTCTATTCTTGTCAAGAGAGAAGAACTAATGCTTATTCTGAAGATTTGAGATGGAGGATGGTGTACCAATCTATGGCACTTGGTAAAAGCTGCCGTGAAGTGGCATGTAATCTTCAAGTAGACCCATCTACTGTATCTAGAACAGTAAATCTATTTCAAACCACAGGCAATGTGTTACCTAAAACCTACCCTTCCAATCCTGGCACTGCAAAACTGACTAACATCAATAAATTACTGATAATAGAGTTAGTAATTGAGAAGCCTGGGATCTACCTGTGTGAAATTCAATGCCAGTTACTATCTACAACTGGAACTGATGTTCATGTAAGCACAATCTTTCGCTATTTACAGGCCTCTGGTTTTACTAGACAGAAGTTGGTTATAACAGCAAAACAACAGTGTGATCTTTTGCGTGCTCAGTACCTGCTAGATATGAAGGTTTACGAAGACCATCCTGAACTCCTGTTTATTGTCGATGAAACAGGTGCAGACAGGAGAGTCTGCATGAAAAAATTTGGCTATGGTTTGTGTGGTAAACCCCCTAGAGCCCAAAAGTTGCTATGGCGTGGGCACAGGGTGTCAGCAATATCTGCTATCTCAATGGATGGAGTGTTGGATTGTTACACTACAACTGGAGGTGTTACTGGTGATACTTTTGAAGACTTTATAAGCCACTCCCTCTCTGCTATTCTTCAACCATTCAATGGCACGAATCAAAACAGTGTGGTGGTATTGGACAACTGTAGCATACACCATGTAGACACTGTTGTTCAATCCACAGGAGCATTAGTACAGTTTCTTCCACCTTATTGCCCTGACTTAAACCCCATAGAGGAGGGATTTTCAAAGTTGAAGTCAGTACTCAAAGCCAATGAAGAAACAATGGAATACGTGGATACAGAAACAGCAGTTCTAACTGCAATTAATTCAATAACTACTGAGGATTGTAAGCAGTGGATCAAACATGCTGGATACACATAAAAAATAAATGAAAATTAGTAAGATTAATGATTGATGATTGATGATTGGATGAAAACATATGATTAATCACATGCTGCATTGCAGTAGCAGTAAAACAATGTACACGTTCATTTCTTTCTTACGATAGGCATTGTAGTGACACTAGAATCCTCTTCTTTTCATCAGCAAACTCCTCTTTAGACAGGACACCATCCTCAAACAATTCTTTAATATGCTTCAGGTCTTCCAGGCAGCTCCTTCTAAGTTGAGCAGATTTCATTGGTGAAATGTAGGTTGATTTGGAACTTGAACTTGGTGTCTGTGGGTCAGTAGGTCGAAGCATATTAACTACTGCAGTAGCTGCTCCAGTGAGGGCTTCTGTCATACTATCCTTTTTGGCTTTTGCTGGTTTTGATCCTGTGATCGATGGTATGTTTGGAGGTGTATCATAGTCATCATGATGACCTGAATGGATTAAACGTGCCCACAGCCTAAGTTTCGATACTGCCATATCAGGATACTTTTCTTTGACGTTAGTAAATATCTCGCTAATACTAACTTCAAAAATGTCACGTTTAGTCATTCGTGCTTTCTTTGGGGTGGTGGGTCATTATCTGGTGATGCCATACCTTCACACCACAAATTGATCGTAGTCTTGTCATTCTTCCTGTGCATTTCATCCAAGTCACGGTCATCAATCAGCCATCGTTTCTGACTACCTCTACCCTAATAGTACCCAACATCAAATTGGAGATCTTCTGAAAGTTCAGTAGGATAGGACTCTACGAGCTTAGCCTTTAGGCTTCTTACAGAAGTAAACCTGTAGTTCGTATCATGCCATGTTATTGTCTTGAATTCACTCTTCTTTTTGGGATTTATGATTCGAACAGTGTACGTGTACTCAGTATCAAAGTCACCTGCAAAGATATTGACATATTCAATATACAAGTATATATATACAGTGTAAAGCACACACATTCAACACTGAGATGATAGGTATATTTTATACTTAGCTTTTAGTAAATAATTCTGTCATACTGAAACTTCTTATTAAAGCCCAACCTTGTGTGCCCTGAGTCCGTGGCACAGAATCTCTTGCCGCACTGGCCTACTGTGGTCACTTTGTACTGGCATTGAATAATAGGAAAAATTCCATCCAGGAGCATAACGGGGATAGTAGTAACTGCAGGGAAAACCTGCCCTTTGTTCCTGGTCTTTCTCCATTCAGTTCATACACGTGACAGAGTCAAACCACAAAATGATAGAAACAACTTCCATATATGGAACGCGTTACGCATAAGGATGTTCATGCTAAAGCATGCTGTTGCAAAGATTCTGAAACTTCCTGTATCCCTAGCTCAATGACATAGTGGATACAAGAATGAATTCTCTCAATCTGACCACCAGTTGTTTGCTTACTTTTTATAATTTGGCCATTCCTATGTTCTCGTTACAGCTCTAATGTTTTTTTCACTTGTTTGTTCTATTTTGGATGTACCCTAGCAAATTATGGTGGTTTTGTATCCAATAGTAGTGGGAATAGCAGAATCTGTACTTGTCATGAATTCTAAATAACACACACTTCTATGTATATTCTTCTATCTAGCGTCCATTTTTCGTGCTCACTTTCAGAAGCTGATTCTTAAATGAATAAACTTGGTTTCTTTGTCTTCATTCGCTTTGGGCATCTGCCAATTAAGTTGCTAGATACAAGACGAAAAACACCTTTTCCGTATGGCAGTCATTTATACTCATGAATAATTCAATAGCTATGTACAAAATCAAGTTGACGACCCTATCCAAGAACAAGGAGTAGAAGATGGAGAAAATTCGAGGTTTGGCATATTTTAGTTTGATATTTTAGCAATGGTTTTAGGCCATGTTTTTTGGGCTCATTAGAAGAACTAAGTAGTAGCTTATTAAGAAGCCTTTTAGAGCCAAGTGCCCAATTTTTGCGGTTATTTGTGTGAATATTTGTATTATTGTATTACGCTAATGGGCCATCTACCCAGTACTACCGTACTGGATATAGAATCTGTGCAAAAATTTGCATTGAAAGTATGCACCAAGTGTGGAGTACAATTCTCTGCTAGCATCTTGTGATCTTCCCAAGATGGAAACCAGAAGAGTCTATCTTAAACTCTTTTTTCTCTACAGTGAATTACAAGATGCTTGTCAAGATGATGGGTGTTGGCATGTTAAGTGGGTGGCCAGACGCTTCACTTGAACATTGTAATTGTATAAACAGTGACACTGTGTATACTATAGATACTGTTAAGCTATAATTAACGTGCATGCGCGAGTGGAGCTAATTCAAATTTGAAAGCTTGCCTGGAAGATGCCAAAAGCATATTTAGCTGATTTGCGTTGGAGAGTGGTATGGCTTCATCTTGTACGTAGTTTAGGTATTTGGCTCTCTTTCATACCACTGGATGTGTGGACCCACAGGCTCAAAAGAGGGGACCTGATAAATGCCTATCGGAATTTGAGTTGTACACAATTCTCCAATCTCTCATTACCAAACCTATTACATCATCATCTTTTTTCTTCCACTGGAAAGTGGGTTCATGAATCTACTATATTTCGTGCTATAAAACAGCAAGGACTAACACGTAAGAGAGTTCGAAGAGCAACAGAGTGAAGCTTAACGAATGCAGTATATGGCTGAGATTTCTCTTTTTTATCCTGACATGCTGATTTGGATTGATGAAACGGGATCTGATAGGTGAAACAGCATTCGATACTTCCTCAGAGGCATGCCGGCTGCGAGTTGGAGGGAAACGCACATCAGCAATTCCAATGATAACAACACGTATTGAGGATGTGTACACATCAACAGAAATGATCAATGGTGAAAGATTTGAGGATTTTTGTGCCAGTGCCAGTTATCCATTATGATGGTGTAAACTCTCGCTCATTTGTAGTGATGGATAATGCATCATTTAGCCCGTGTGCAAGATAATATCACTGGTGTTGGTACCAGGCTTGTATTTCTACCACCATATAGCCCTGACCTAATGCCACTTGAGGAACAAAAGTGAAAGCACTGCTACAAACCAATGACAGCATTCAACAAATCCAGAACTAATGGTTAAATTAACATTTACTACTAGAGCACAAGAACATTGCTTAGCTTACATAGAGCACACTGGGTACATGTACAGTGTATGTAATGTACATGACATTGGTACCATTATTTCAAATTACGCATTGAGTCAATCAGCTCTTCTCTTTGTTCTTCATACTCTTCACCGGTCAATATTCCATTGTCACGAAGCTGGTGCAATTCATTTAATGCAACTCTGCCTTTTTCATAGGAGATAATGCTATTTGTCTCTTCTCTGGTGGTGTCACTTTAGGAGTTAAGGCCTGGCAGAGAGTATTCATCATACTCATCATTCCAATTATAACCACATCTACATTTCCATCTTTGCTACTTCTTTTATTCTTCTCTCTATTAAACATAGCATATCCTGGAGGGGTGTCTAAGTCAGAATACTGTCCACTTGCCAAAGCTTCTGCCCAAATCTTTATTTGAAATCTAGAATATTTATCCTAGTGTTTCTGTTGTAGTTGCTGCTCATAATCAGCCAGTAGTGCCTTTTTGTCTTCTAATTAGACTGTGTCTTAGCACATGTTTTAAAGCAGGCTGATTGTCACCAGATCCACTCTTATCAAGAGGTCTTTTCTCAGTACTAGTGGTATTCGAAGTCTCTAAAGCAACACCCATGCTCCACAAAGTGACCTTTTCCTAAGTCCTTACTAACTTCCACACGTCCAACTGATTTTTGATCCACATTGTCTTTGCTGAATGAAAATAACCTACTTCCATCTCGTCAATTGGGGGCAATACATCACCATATTGTTTAGACAGAGTTACTTTCAGCTTATCAGGGCTGTCAACATCAAACGATAGATTGCGTATAGTATACATTTGGAATTCTTTCTTGTTAGCAGGATTAGAAATCTTCAGATAAAAGTTTTGTTATTTCTTGAATTGGACACAGAAAAAGGTGGAGGAACGTACGCCAAAAGTGATGATGGGTTGTTTGCCCCGGTAATGTGAGAGTTGACTTGCTGTAGATTGGTAAATAACTGTGAAGTTCCTTGAATAGCAATTAAATAGCCACCTTGCCAAACGTAGTTAAACTGGCTGCTCATTTCTAGCTAAGCTACACGCAAACTAACTCACTCAGACTCAGAGCTTACGGCAATCAGAGCAGCAAACTTGGGTGCATGTGATATGCACATGATTTTTAGTGCGCTTTTGCACCTGTTGCATATTGCGAATTGCACAATTGGGCAACTACGTCAGCTACATGGTCACTGTTTATGTTATACAATAGCTACATGAATGCCACTTAACATGGCAACACCCATCTACTATAAGTCTAGAGGACAAGCATCTTGCAATTCACTGTACAACATTCTGTAAGGCAACAATCACATGCCTATCACTCCAGACTTAATCCATTTTGCAATTTATGGTCATAACTCAGGATCCCACAGTCTCACTCTAAAGGTTCCATTTGCAAGTTCAAATCCATGCCATTACTAATTTTCTGTGACACATTCCCAGTACGGTAGTACTGGGTACACAGGAATGGCACGGATGCCCCATTAGCGCAATACAAATATTCACGCGAACAACTCTGCAAAAACTGAGCACTTGGCACTAAAAGGCTTCTCAAGCTGCTATTTAGCGCATTCTCTTTCTAACAAGCCTAAAATCATNGATCTTACAGCAATACTATTCTTATTCCTACGGTAGTATCATACGTACGGTATAGTACGTATAGTAGGAATGGGCCGACTGTCCCATAGACACAATATAGAATTTTGGTCATTATAAAAATCTAGTCAGACAAAATTAAACCTTCAAAGTTAGTCAGAGGCTCTCACTGACAGACTACGAAATGAATGCAAGGCGTAAAACTCACAAAACGTTTCAAAGAACGCTAGTGGGAAGCCGCATTTTTTGTTCTCCTAATGTACGTACTTACTTACATATACTTATGTTCTTTTTGACTGACTTACTTGAAAAGGATTTCCAGGGAACCAGAATGTGTTGAGCCAACCTTGACAGCACAAAGTAAGTTCTTTTCATGGGCACTACATACCTTGATACTTATAGGCCTAAACAAAAACTAGGAAGCTTTGAAACTAGAGTTTAAATTCATGTTCTACTCTGAGGAGGTTCAACAGGGTCAAAAGGTGAAAAATTTCACTTATGTGCACCATATGACTGTATGGAATGAGCGATTTACCATCTTACCACGTGCATAATTTGCGGTGGAAAGCAGTTTCTATCAATTTCTAGTTAGAAAAACAGCGAGTGTTTAGTCCACTCCTACCCCTGGAATATGGCTCTAAAGTGTCCTGGAATTATGCCTTTCAAGTGTGGTTTCATACTCTTTCCGCAATGGAAAGGTCAAAGGTTGCAATGTCTTGCAGAAAAGTACAAGGGGTAGGAGTAGACTAAACAGCTGCCAAGTTTTTCTCACTAGAAATTATTTGATAGAAATTGCTAATTTCTACGGTAACCACAAATGCACTGGGTAAGATGGTAAATCCCTCCTTCTATACAGTTATATGGCGCACATGATTGGAATTAATATTGCAATAATTGCTTGACCTTTTTTACCCTGTCAAACTTCCTCTGTGTTCTACTATAACAAGTAGTAAAAATTTTACAAAAATGAGAAGTGTAGGAATGGGCAGTGCTGTAAAAAGCAAGGAAACAAGACAAGTCTCTGAATTTCGGCACATGCACTGGACGAAATGTTTATGTTTCCATTGGCTTTCCTTGATTTGGAAAGATTTGGAAATATGACTGTATTAGCCTGATTATATTTCCAATCCTGGATTCTAATGGAAATATATGTAATCGGTCTTTCCAAGGTATTTCCTATGCTTGGAAATGGAATGGAAATGCAATTTTAAATACTATAGTACGATAAGTACAGCAGGTGCTAGCTAGAGTATACAGTCCATGATAAAGTGTACCATTTACAAATATTGATGGTAATATAGCTGTAGCTGGCAGCAGCTTCATGCATGCATATATGTGAGTGTGAGCATATAATGAGACACCTCAAGGCTTTCTGATTACATATATTATATGGTATACAGCCTAACAATTTCCGAGCATGTATATAAAGCCATAAGTATACCATCATTGCAGGTGCATGTCAATTCCATCACAAATATACCAAGAGCAGGAAAAGTATACAGATATAGTGTCGACATTCACATCTAGTACATGAGCTTGTGTAAAAAAAAAACAAAATATTCAAAATAAATCATAGCAACATGCATGCCATAATTATAATGTGCATTACAGAAATTAGGCTATAAAGCATTAAACAAACTTGGTAAAGGAGACACAAAAACAACTTGTTCCTCGCCAGTTGGACTAGGTAACATGCTAAGACCAACAGCACATCGACAAGCAATTTTTTGAACAGGAATAAAAAAAGCAGGTCCATCCATAATCAAATCCTTGTGCCAGATTTGCATTGGTCCACCATACAAAGAACAACAGTTATGCTCAGTATACCAGGCCACACATGCAAGCAAGTGTTCCCGATGTTCTCCACCAATCACTAGCTTATGCTTGACATAGTACATCACCTTTCCTGGTCTCAGTTTGGTGCATTCATTGATAGCACAGTTTTCATCAGCCCATGAAGCCATTACATAAGCACTATTTTTTTGTCAAAGCTGATCTCAAGGACCCTAAACGGCGACCATATAAACATATATTCTTGAAAACTTGGATCGAACATGTCATTTGTTCATCAGTGATTAACTCTTGGTCTTTGTAGAGATAAGAGTACATTGCCATTAAGTTTGTATAATCACTACGTTCAAGCGACGAATACTTTGAGATTGATGGTAGCTTAATAGCCCTGAGATCACAGAAGTTGGAAATTGATTGTAGATCAAGTAGCTCGTGATCATGAATCTCAGATACGACAAACTGAGAAGTGCTGACTACAGTTTTAAACTTGTCAACAAACAAATCTGGTAATTGCATGTGATGACATTCAGATTCAAATATAAAGCGACGCATGAGTTGTTCAGTTACTATCTTTTTGTTTGTGGGAAAACTACCTAGAGTACCATTATACCGCTCAAATGCAAAAAGCCAAAAGCCATAGATGCTGCCATAGTCTCTAACACAATCAGCTAAATGACCATGTAAGTGCATGTTTGGAGTCACAATAGAGTTACCGTAAATATTTTCAGCTCGTTTACAGAAGTTTATCAAATACATGTCGGCATTCTCAAGATCTTGAGTGGTTATTGTTCGACGACAGAGATAGAAACATGCCAATACAAACAGTCTCCAGCACTCATAATCATTCTGTGACAACACTCCTCGAAGAGCAAACATTGAATAAATGATTACCCAATTCTTCCACTGCTCGGCTGTAAAGCCACCGAAAGATGACATAATTTTTCGTGGAATGCGACCAATATCACTTGGAACTGTCATAGCATCAACACGTGTTTGTATTAAGCGAAAGTGATGTTCTTTGATAATCTCTCTTGTTAACCAAACTTTCTTCATAATTTTCTTAGCTGTCCCCATGAATAGATTGTGCATTGGATCAATGATGGTAAACCTAATAGGGTCAAAGTAACTAAGTTCTGTTAGCACTGAATACTTAATCCCACTTTCTGTTTCTATTCTCTCCATCGCTGCTGCAGAGTGACAGGCCTTTAGTCTTTGACATACATCTATATGTGCTCGCAATTCTCTTGAAGGCCAAGATGTTCTGTTGAATCCACTATAATCCTTGCTACCAAAGCCACCAGGAAAACGTTTTAAGCAACGTGAACACGCTAAGTTAGCACTATGTCCCATAAATCCACAGCATTTTCTAGCAGCAGGAATATCACAAGCTACACACATCAAAGCAAGTTTGAAGAGAAGTCGATAGTGTGGAGATTGTGAAGTATATAGCCTGACACCAGGGTTCCAAAACTCTTTTAGTTCTTCTACTAATGGTTGAAGAAATGTATTGAGAGATGATGGTTCATGTTCAAAGTTTGGTATTATTCCTACAAGAAGTATGTTTTCTTGCTTAAATCTCTCTGACCTTGGCAAGTTCATTAAAGACAAATACAAAACTCCATAAGAATCTTTTACATGTTTAAAAGGTTCAAAGAAGTCTACATTTAGCATGACACCACAACATCTTTTTCGTTGTAAGAAATTATCAAACTTAGGAGAATTAAAATCACTCCAGACTTGACCATCATATATGTCTGACCAACTATTGGCTTTAGATTCTTTCCTACGCCAATGCTCCAGTTTTTCTTCAAATCCTGGACGCATTAACAACCGACCAAAAGAATTTTTAAGTGGTTGGTAAGCATAAACATAATTTGGACGGTATATAATTTTCCCTCCATTTAGATGAACTTTTTTAAGTAGACTAGCACCACAAGGTAAACGTCTATGGCGATGAGGATGGTTTGCAAATCGAACAAATGTACAACGTTTTGGTTCTTTCTCACCAGAAGCACAGTCAAAGCAATCCGAAAACTTGTACAATGTAAAACAAGATGGGCAGACAACATAAGGTATATAGTTATTGCGCTCAGATTTCACATACTTTCGTAAAAGATACAGGGATACTGGACACATATGTAATCGCCAACGCAGGTTAATATTGGTTATTTATGGATTTAGACAGGCTTTTATCAACACTCATTCACTTCAATACTCAACTCATCCAAAACCATGTGCTTATCCAATTATTCATTCTATGACATCATACTAGTAATATTAGAATCCTGCTCAGTCATTACACATCCCCCTCCTAAGAGGATAGTTCGCCCTCGAACTATGGGGAACTTACAAAAACCAAAATAATTAATCCTATACAAAACCAAACAAGTGCGACACTGACAAAGTGTCCACAACAGAAGTACGTAATACACAGTATAATACTATTAGAACAGTTACAGTTACTTCCGAGACCTAGACCTGGTTACAGGGCCTGCATACTCCGGTACGTTCGCATCCGTCACCTCATCAGCTACAACGTCCTTCCTGGTCCTCTTGCCACCACGCTTCCTCGACTTCTCACGTCCAAGCCACACGCCATCAGTCAACTCCTCGTAACACGGTCGCAGACGATTCAAGGACACCAAGATCAAGTCGTCATCAGTTCCACTGCCAACCACCTTGACTTCTGCATTTGTCGGGGTGAGAGAGACAACCTGGTAGGGTCCAAAGTAAGGACGAGCAAACTTCCAGGCTTTCCCCCTCACTTCACCAGGGTGGTGAACCATCACCCGATCACCCACAGCAAACGACACATCGTGGCTCTTCCGGTCGTACTGCCGCTTCTGTTTGTCTTGAGCGCTAGACAAATTCTTCTGAGCCAATGCCCAGGCATCAGAGAGATGAGCCACCAGTTCATCCCGATAGTCATCCAGGTCAATCTGATAGATGGTCCTTGGTTGGGAGAGAGCTGTCTCAGTAGGCACTCTTGGCTGCCGTCCATAGACCAAATAAAATGGAGAGAGTTGTGTTGAGTCCTGGACTGCTGCCCGGTATGCAAAGAGAAGATACGGCAAGTGTGCATCCCAATCACGTCCGTACTTGTCAACACTCTTCGACAGCATGTTGATCAGCGTGCTGTTGAATTTCTCCACCAACCCATCGCATTGAGGGTGGTACCCACTGGTATTAACCTTTGCAGTTCCCATCAGCTTACATACCTCCTGCACCAGCACAGACAGAAAGTTCTGTCCCCGATCAGACAACAAGCGTTCAGGTACTCCATGCCGAACAACCACACCCTCCACGAACAGACGAGCAATGGTCTCAGCGGTCTGGTCCTCCACAGCGAAAACCTCTGGCCACTTAGTCAAGTAGTCCATGAAGACCACGGCGTACTTGTTACCACGATACGATTGAGGCAACTGTAGCACATCAACACCTACAGTGTGAAAGGGTCCACCCACAGGAATAGGTTGTAACTTCACTCGCTTAGCTCTTCCAGGACCTTTCCTTGATGCACAAACCAAACAACTCCGACAATACCTACGAACATCTCCACGCATACCGAACCACCAATATCTTGCACGAAGAGTCGCGTGAATCTTCCGCTCAGCAAAATGCCCAGCAAATTTCCCATCATGACTCTCTCTGAGAAGAATAGATCGCAAACACTTGGGTACTGCCAGCCGCAGACACTCAGAACTTACATAGAACAACACTCCATCAACCACATCAAAGTTGGCTTTCTCAGCTGCCAATCTCCCAGCCAATTGAGCATCCTCTGGTACAACACCATCTTCTAGATACTTGAAAATCTGCAAAAACTCTTCATCCTCTCTCTGCAACTTAGCAATGTCACTCTCCAACTCACCACCAACATGGGATTCCTCTGCATCTGCATCACCATCCTCTGCAACCTTGGCATCAACCTCAACCTCAGCCACACTACAGCCAACATGTAGCACACTCAAAGCTGGAATGGGACTCCTCGACAGCGCATCTGCAACCTGGTTGCTCTTCCCAGAACGATGAGTGATGTGCAGGTCTAGCTCCTGTATACTCATGGCCCACCTAGCCAGCTACGGAGAGGGGTGCTTGTGATTCAAGAGAGAAGTACAAGCGGCGTGATCAGTGATAACTTCACAACGGTGTCCCAAGATATACAGACGGAACAACTTCACTGCCCAAACTAGACCAAGAGTCTCCAACTCTGTAATACCGTAGTTACGCTCATGAACATTAAGAGATCGAGATGCAAATGCAATCGGATGCACTCGACCATCGTCTTGCTGCTGAGCCAGCACTGCTCCTAACCCTTGCAAGCTTGCATCAGTCTCCAGAATGAATGGGTGACTAGAATCGAACCTAGGATAGGCTAACACAGGCGCACTGACAAGAAGATTCTTCAACTTTCGGAAAGATTGCTCACACTCAGTCGACCAATAGAACTCGACTCCTTTCTTCAACAGACTATGTAGGGGAGAGGCAACCTTGGAGAACTCTGGCACGAACCTCCGGTAGTATCCAGCTAGTCCCAGGAACCTGCGGACTTCACTGGCATCAGTGGGGACTGGATACTGCTCCACCTTGTCCGTCTTCTCTGGATCTGGACGGATCCCCTCTCGACTCACCACATGGCCCAAGTATGATACTGAGGGCCTCAGAAACCTGCACTTCCTCGCCTTCAACCGCAAATTAGCTCCAGGAAGCCGCTCAAAGACTCCTCGAAGATGATCCAAATGCTCACCAAACACACGAGAACAAACTAACACATCATCGATGTAGGCAAAACACTCCTTCCACAGTAACCCAGACAACACAACTTCCATGAGGCGTTGGAAGGTGGCAGGTGCATTGTACATCCCAAAAGGCATACGGACAAATTTGTGTAAGCCACAATGCATCACAAACACAGACTTAGGTGCAGACTCCTCATCCAACCCAACCTGCCAATACCCAGAGGCAAGATCCAACGAAGTGAAGTAGTTACTTCCGCCCAAGGTGTCTAGGATATCGTCGATTCTCGGCAGAGAGTATACATCTTTCTTAGTGATTCCATTCAGTCGACGATAATCCACACAGAACCACTTCGTACCATCCTTCTTGGGCACCAGGACCACAGGGCTTGCCCAAGGACTGGCAGATGGCCGAATCACCCCTTGATTCTCCATCTCTCGAACCATCTTTGCTATCGTATCCTGGTACACAAACGGCACTCTCCTCACAGGCTGCTTGATCAGAACATGGTCTCCAGTATCCACATGATGCTCCACAACTCCAGTATGACCCAATTCACCAGCAAACACATCTGCATTCTCTCTGATCAACTGCTTCAACTCCTTGAACTGCTCTGCTGATAAGTCACCTTGCTCCAGTGACACCGCCTCCAACACTTTTGCTGCCCTCTCGTCAGTAGTTGTCGTACTAGCACTCACACCACCAACATCGGCACCAACTGTCTGTTCTTCTAACAGGTCAACTTCCTCATCTGATACTAGTGTAACTCTCCGCAAACACATACCAGCTTCCAGCCTTGCTGCAACAGCTAGGTGATTCTCCATGGGAACCATGAGCTTCCCATTGGCTTGTTTCACAAGAATCGCATCAGGTGACCTCAAACCAGCCTTCTCAAACAGGGAACAATCCGGTTCAAACAACAGATTCTGTTCTTCACCAACATCGTCGACTTCCACTTCCAGCATCATCATCTTATGACCTTGCACACACGTCGCTCTATCAGACAAACTCTTGCTTCAGACACATCATCAGTAACAGAGGGTTGCACACCAAGAACCTCACCATTCGCTTTCTTGATCTGAATCCCCAAATGTGGTAGACCAAGCAAACAAGGTATCTCACTCTCCGGCTGAATGAAAACAGGTGCTGTCACCGTGTGACCGTCAAGTGAAAACTCCAACAACACTTCTGCTGTCACCAGTAACTCCTGCCGATTCTTGCCACTTCTTCCGAACAACTTCACACTTGGCGGTGAGCAAGTAGGTAGTGCTTCACCATTGCTATGCATCTGCTTCCCGATCTTGCGCAACAGCTCTCGCGGCATCACCGTACACTAAGCTCCAGAATCAACAACTGCTTCAACAGACAAGCCACCAATCGACAACTCTACGTGGACCACAGGACCTTTTGGTTCTGCATTACTGGCCGTGACGGTGCCCACCTTGGCTGAACCATCAAGCTGCACCTGCTCCTCTCCTGCTCTCTTCTGTGCCAAGATCTGCTCCAGCTCCTGCACCGAATACTGCTCCACCGACTTCCCGTCCTCAATGACTGAGACAGCCAGAACTTTACTCGACTTCCCAGGTGTCTCACGAGCTCCTTTGTTTGGACAATTTCTCTCAAAATGACCTAGATCACCACACTGATAGCAACCGCGCCTTCCTGGTCGACTATCTTGCCCTTGAGATCGCCCAGTCTTCTCCTACTTTCGAGAATCTCCCTTCTTCGGCTCCTTGTAACCACTTACATCAGTCTGGATCTTAGACTTGCCATCGTCTCTCCCCACAGAGCTGATCTGCTGGTCATGCCTCTCTAGAGCCCTTGCTCTGGCAAACAAATCTTCAAACGACTTACTTGTTTTCGGCGCACCAACCTTCCGTTGCCACTTCGGTAGCAAGGCTTGGTAGAACCGCCCTTTCAACATCCTGTCAAACTCCTTCTCACTGCTCTCAGGAAATGCTTTCCGAGCCAACTTCTGTAACGCCACTCAAACCTCTTCAACAGTCTGCTTGGACTGCATGAGCTGATGGAACACGAGACCCTTCAACTTTTCGATATCCAATGAACAGAATCGCTTCTTCAACACCTTCACTATGGCATCATACTTCCCTCTCTCAGCACTACTCATTATCCGCACCACATGGTCAGCCGTCTTCTCCAAGTGAGCCTTCAACTGGAACAGCTTCTGGTCTCCATTCCATTTAGCTGCTTTTGCTCTCTCTTCGAACTGCTCCAACCAGTGGTCAATACTTCCTCCCTTGGTGTTGATCTCCTCCCCGCTGAACTTCCTTAGAGGTGGAACAGAGTTTGTAGCCATTACCTGCACTTGAGTAGCCATCATCAACCTCTGTGCTTCAAGCAACTGAGCAACAGCCTCCATGACATTGACATTCGAGTCACCACCTGGAACGACACCACTCGCAACAAGACCAGTCGGAACAACACCACTACCAGTCTCCACAGCTGCAGGGTCTACTTCAGGATCCCACAGCTGGAACTACTTCCTCTGTATGCTCGGTGTCCTCGACAACATGGACCTCCCCATCCTCGCCGTCACTACCCAAACTCGACCACGAATCCACATCACCCGGACAAGACTTTAGCTGCTCCTTCAACTCGGCTATCTCCCTCTTCAGGTCATCTCCTTCAGCCGCTAATGTCTCGTTTGTCTCTCGTAGACCTTGGACTTCACGCTCTCACTCTCCTCTCATTGACCTTTCAGCATCAAACTCCTGTCTCAAAGCTTCTACTGTCCTCAGCTTATCGAGCTCTGCTTCCATAGAGGCACTGCTGAGCCAAGACTCTAAGTCAGCAGCCTTTAGACTAACTTACTCAGTCTCCTCCCTAGCCACGCCCAGCTGCACGTGAGCATCTTGAAGCTCCGCCTCGCTAGCTTTTAATTTGGCTTCCACTGTCGCCAACAACTCCCGCAAAATCACAATTTCATCATCCTTAAAGGTACTAGTATTGCCCCCAGTACTATTACCCTCCATTCTAACCTTACCAGATCTGAGCCTCTCCGCCACAACAGCTTGCTTGCCCAGAGACTGCAACTCCCGCTTGGACATACGAACTCAACTGTTCAAACTCCACTCTTGGATACTTGATCCTGGCAGGGTCGCCACATGTAACCGCCAACGCAGGTTAATATTGTTTTTTTATGGATTTAGACAGGCTTTTATCAACACTCATTCACTTCAATACTCAACTCATCCAAAACCATGTGCTTATCCAATTATACATTCTATGACATCATACTAGTAATATTAAAATCCTGCTCAGTCATTACAGTTCTTCTCCAGTCTTGGCTCCCAATTTTTACCACAAGCCCTTATTTTGTGTAGTGCTTGTGAATGAACACCAAAAATCCGAGACCATGCCTTCAAATAGGTGAGGTTGAACAATTTTCTGTTTATCTAGTCTGTAGTTTCATTAACAAAAAGTCTGTCATGTCCAGCGTTGTATGGGCCATTTCTGGCAATGTTTGAAGAAGAGTCTAGCATCAACCAGGTATTGCTGTAACTTGCATTTGGTAATGCACACTTCTGGTGGAAGGCGAGACTCAATGAGAGACATAAAAAACCAATGGCTAAAGCGACTTATGACAAAGAAACCAAGTTTCTTCGTTAAGATAGAGGAACAAGAAAAAAAGAAAAATAAGAAGATGGAGAAAACTGGAGGTTTGGCATATTTTAGCTTGGTACTTTAGCGATGGTTTTAGGGTATGTTTTTGGGCTCATTAGAAAGAGAATGAGCTAAATAGTAGCTTAAGTAGCCTTTTATAGTGCCCAAAGCTCAATCATTTGTGGGAATATTTGTATTGCACTAATGGGCCGTCTGTGCCATTCCGGTATGGCCAGTACTACCATACTGGGAATTCAAACAAGATTTCTTGCTCACAAAAGTTTATATCTATATGCTCGTTTATACAGTACCGTATAGCTAGAAATATTGACAGTGAAAAAATTTAACAGTTTGCTTCACAGAAAGTAAAATAAAAATATTGACAAATTTAAATTTGACGATTTGCGTGTCTGCATAGTACATTCATTTATGGCAGCCAAAATATTAATTTGACAATTTTGGACTTTGACCATCAAACCGTCCAATTAAGTTCCCCGTCAATATTTCCGGCTATAGGTTATTTCAATTATTCACTTCTTTCACTTAGTTCAAAACTTTTGTGCCCTAACTTCACCCATTCAACACTATTAATCCAAGTGTGGTCAAACACTGTACTTGGATCCATGACTGGGGTCACCACAAGGTCACACATAGTCACCGAGGTTTTTTCAGTGTGGTCACTGGGTCACCAAAAAACAAGAGAGCAGATACTTACATTTTTCATAAGGCATGTTCCATAGCCAACAGATCTATATAATGGTTTAAACTGCTTTCTTCTACCGTCTACTCTGCAGGATTTTTATCACGTGCTCACATGATGCACAATTGTGATTGTAGCCATAGCTAGAGCTCGAGTTCGACCATGGTCACCGGGAATATTTTGGTGTGGTCACAAGGTCACTGCCAAATTTAGGATGTCACCAATTGTGGCCCTGGTCGTCCATTAAAGTACATTGTGCAAATGGGACACACTGCCCCTTGAAACCTCGTCAGGAATTATTTCCGATAAAGTTGATGGCAAATTTCTTTCGAGCTTAATATTAGAACTTGAATCTTGAGTAGTATTGGGCGATACGATAGAAAAATTATCGATCTTTCCAACACAGGAAGTTTAGTGCCAAAATCGATACTCAGTGGTATCAAGTATTTCGATTCTTAGACTACCGTATAGCGGGAAATTTCCGTGGGGTGCAAATTTTCGTTATTTTCGTGACTAACCCCTGAGTCACGAAATTTTCCCCCCACGAAAATTTTTTCTGAGGTCAAAGGTCACGATACTCGCCACGCGCACGCTGTCAAAGACTTCAGTTCTCTGTCTCTTGCCTGTCTTTTCAAGAAGTTTGCAGTCTATGTAGCTAGTATCTAGCTAGAATAGTATTCTACATGTATACCAAAGCAGATAAACTGTCACAACACCTTCAAGCACTGTAAGTTGGTGATACTTGAGTCACGAAAATGAATATTTTCTTCTGAAGCGCGGTCTAGGCTTTTCACGAAAATTTACACCCCCGAAAATTTCCCGCTATACGGTGTCATTACAATTGGGAAATCCCTCTTCTATAACTAGTCTGCCACGTGGCAAAAATTGCTACTAGTGCAGAAACTTTTACTGGTGCTACTACTAGTACCACTGCTAGTGGCACCTTTTCTAGTGAAGTGTTGTCTGGCAAGGCACTTCGAAATGCATTCTGTAAAGACTGTGGTAACACCACCAATTTGTTTAAGGTAACTGAGCATATATACTGTAGATCAGGAAATTTTCGCCGCTATAAATTTTCACTTGTTTAATTTTCGCGTGTTTAATTTTCACCACTTTGACCGATTCGGTAAAGATCACCATACGTTTTAAATTTTCACGCGTTTAATTTTCGCCACTCGCGCATGTGGCGAAAAAATTTTAACAGCGAAAATTTCCCGATCTACGGTATAATATTATAGTGTGCTACAATTACCAAGCAGCTCAATGTCAGTTTTGACTTAGCACTTGAACACCCAGAGGAGCACAAAGCATGTCAAGAGCAGTATAAAGAGGAAGAAAAGACTAAAACAGCAAAAAGGCAAAAAAAGGTTCACAGTTAACAGTGATACTAGTTCTTCAGCAACAACAGTGCCCTCCTAGAGATAGATATGCAGCCAGCATTGATTGTTGAAGACAGTGGTTTTATAAAGTTTGTGACCTTACTACACTCCCAGTATGATATTCCAAGTAGAAGAACCTCGATGAGAACTCAGGTGTATTGGTTATGTTAATTAAGATAAAAATTGAATATCTACCCTTAGGGACCATTGTTGAATTTGGTAATTCAACTTCACCTTGAGTTTAGTACTTGGTCATGTGACAGTAAATAATATGTAGGAAATTACCTTGCAACTGAAGTATTGAAAGTTATTAGTTATTTCCAACGGTGTTAATATTTTGGAAACATGTTAATTAATTAATTAACCACCCTAGTGCATAATTAATGAGTTATGGAAGAAACAATTTTAAAGATGGTGTACTTTAATTAGAAAATTGTCATTACCATTAATCAGAGTTTTGATTTCTTACAGGTATATAGAAGCAGATCAGAAGGATCACAACTTGTCATAATATTTTGACATGTACAAAAAAGTTGGTAACAGACACACAGACAAAACGACTACCGTAATCCTCTGCATGTGCTACGCATGCGCCGAGGCTTAATAACTAGAAGCAGATTGGTTATCTGTCTGTTACTAAATTATCTGAAGAACGGCAGCTCCAGAGTCAAAATGGAAGGTACTTACGTTCATGAATCGATATTTTCTTGAAATTTGTGTAGAATCTTGAAAATGCTGAGATCTGAGGCATTTGTGCTTCTCTGAACGCTTAGGCTTTGAAACCGCACCCATTGATCACGCCCCATATAGTGTGCATTATCTAGAAATATTGTAAGGCCTGGATCATGGCTTCTTGGCTGGCTTGGCTGCTTGGACAGGTAAGTAACTCAATGATTGCAAGCTGAATATAGTGAGGTAATGCTTGTGTAGAAATAGGTTAGTTGGGTGTTTTGTCTATCAGTGCCTGACTGGCCTTCAGTGTGCATGGTGTGATCATGGAGCAGTACCAGCTGATATAAGTATCAAATTTAGTATTATTCTTTACTGACCATCCAGTTTTTTTTTCTTAACGGAAGTTATTATTGGTTGACCACAGCTCAGCACATCCTTGATTGCAGCAGCTAGAATTTCAGATAGTAAACCATGTTAGGCTCAGGCTGCCGTGACTCAGGCCACTTTGCAAGTTGCTGAACTTGCTGCATACAGGCTGAAGTCTCAGTACTGATGGACTTTTATAATATTTGTGTGTACATATTTAGTTGTACATGCTAGTTGAGTGCACCGAGGCTTATGCACCGTAGGTGCCTTCATTATGCATGCAGTTGAGTATGCAGGGAAACAACTATACTAAAAGTTGATCTACTCGCATCGGTTAAGACCTAGTTTACGGTATTTTTACATATATACAAGAAACATAATTTACTATACTTGTTTATTGGGACAAGCCACACATATTCAATGTAACTGGTACTTCCCACAGGTGGACACTTTCCATAAAGTCAAATTATTTGATCATGGTGTTGCAACATTGATCAATATAATAGCATTTAACATGCTATTGCTCATAAACTTGAAACATGCACCGAATGACAGGCCATAATTTTCAATCTTGTGAGAATTGCCTTTCTTGGGTAGTCTTGTGTAGTTTCCAGTCTGTTAGAAACTGGCAAGAATTCAGGTAACTTTGGGGCTGATGTCAGCTTCAGGAGATTTGGTTCTGTTTAAAGATACCAATTCTTCAAAAATTTTGGCAGGAGATTGAAATGTGACTTAATTGCATAAGAGGAGGTGTCAATTCATTTAAGTCAGGAAGTTGGAAGAAAGCCTAGAATGGAAATATTCATTGAAAACTGTAGCCAGTTGGAAGAGGTAATTGTCGTATTGTTGCATTGGATGGCATTCCACACTCTATTTCCAACAGGAAGAGCAGATTTCCTTGCAACAATGCAATTGTCTTACCATTGTCAACTGATTGCTGAGAAAGAAAGATATGTCAGAAAAAAATCATCTTGGAATCGAACCGAAGACCTCCCGATTGCTAGTCAGGTGCTCTTACCACTAAGCCGCTTAGCAGAAAAAATGTATCTATAGGCTTCAGCTGAACCAGCTGATTATCTCAATGGAGATCTCTGGTGGACGGGGTTATGGGCCTGTGTAATGAGCATAATTAAGGCTATATGCTATCAGAAGGGACCCCCACCTGATCTCAGTTTTGCTGTTATGAAACAGCAACCATCACTCCCATCCATTGAATTTGCCTCTGGAGTTCGGTGCTTTTGTCTAAAACTTCCTCTAAAACTAGTATGGGCTGTAACAATTCATAAGAAAAGTGAACGGGACTAAACAAAGAAAATTTTAAATATTGAATGCGCCTGCGTTACATTCGCTGCCTAGCTACACCCATGTTAGTTTCGAGCTCAGTGAAGCATGAAGCACAAGACAGTGTAAGGCCTTCACTGCTACTTCCTTTCAGTGGAAATTGTTTCTCCTGTTAGTTGCCCTCCTGTGTATGAAGTAGATGAATGTTGGCTTAAAGCAGCTCTGCTCAGAACAATACTTCAACAACAGGAAATTGCTCACAAAGCGATAAACTCCAGCTCAGGACCGATCAGACTCCGAAAGATAAAGACTAGAAAGAGAGAATCACCAGAAAATATTGAATTTGACCTGGCAGAACCTAACTCTGGTGGGATAACTTAAGCAATTTAATGGGGGAGTTTTGCCTGAAGAATAGAAGAATTTTCGGATTTCTAGGGACAACTTCTACAAGCTTTGCGATGAGCTTTGTCACTATATTCAGAGAGAGAGAACACAATTATGCAACCTGCTGTGGATGTAGAGAAATATAGATGTGTATTCCCAGTACGGTAGTACTGGGTACATAGGAATGGCACGGATGGCCCATTAGCGCAATACAAATATTCACACGAATAACTCTGCAAAAACTGAGCGCTTGGCACTAAAAGGCTTCTCAAGCTACTACTTAGCCTTTTCTTTTTCTATTGAGCCTAATAACATAGCCTAAAACCATTGCTAAAGTAGCAAACTAAAGTATGCCAAACCTCCAATTTTCTCCATCTTCTTCTTCTTCTTCTTCTTCTATCTTGGAACGACTTTTCTCGAAGACCGCTCGCTTTCAGAAGCTGATTCTTGAACGAATAAACTTGTTTTTTTTGTCTTCACGTGCTTTTTGTATCGGTTATTCGTCTCTCTAGCTGAGTCGCTAGATACGAGATGAAAAGCGCCTTCTCCGTATGGCAGCCATTCACTTCTATACTCATTAATAATTCATTAGCTACCTTGGAAATCAAGTTGACGACCCTTTTCCAGTTAGACAAGTGTGCGTTATTTGGAATCCGAATATTCGCTGCCCTGCCTGTTTTACCTGAAGATTTCTGGTTGTGCTGAAGTCTCTGTAACCAGTTACCGGTACCTTTCAGTCTTCAATAATAGAAGGTGAATAGACTACTTAGTTACATAGTTGTCATTATAAATAACCAGAGGAGCTAGCTGTGTGTCATATGCTGAGATAGCAATGCACGTGACAATACGGACAAATAGATCATGTGCACTAAAATGCCAGCTCAGCATGACACATGGTTTCTTGTACCTCTGTGAGCTAGCTAGCAGTATAAAAAATAAACAAAAAAAACACATACACAAACTTACAGAAAAGGCTCTAGAAACAATGTCGGGTGTCACTTGAGAAGCTTCTATTTCTAATGAGTCTTGACCTTGGCGAGAAAGGATGACAGTACTATCCACTTGAGAAAACGCCACGTGGCCAGAGGAGCCACTCGAGTTACCGTCGGTCATGATGTACTAAGAGGCCGTGTAGTGAAGTGCAGCGGAACTGATGGTAGCACTGAGTAGATGAACTTATGATGAGTGAACTTTTGGCAGAATACTGAACGCCGCCAACGAGCTAGCTTCAGGCAAACTTTTTTCTTAACTTTTTAGCGGCAAAATCTGTCGTCAGTTCCCACGCGCGCCTCACGAATGGCCCTCAGCGGGCCGGCCTTACAAAATTGGATGTGTGGTACATGTACGTACGTGTAGGATTATAATTATACGTAACCGCTAATACAATTGTACAACCTCACCTGCTAGGAGGAGTTCAACTTCCACGTACACATACACAAATGTCATCCATAACAACAGTACAATAATTTACAAAGTATACACTAGCTGGGACTTGATGATAAACTTGAAATGTAATGGTCACATAATATACACTAGTATACAGTACTTAACTATGTAACAGACGGAAGGTTACATCAATGATAAACTTCAGAGCTGGACGAAATGGGTCATTATTTGAGTTAACAATGTTATGGAACATGACATCAAAGGAAGGGTATCTCCTTATAAATGTTTGCTCTCGTATGCGCACTTTTTCCGGATCACCAGCAAGAGGATCACTAGCATTGTTACATGGATCACTGATTTGCCCACCACTTTGTCGGTATTCAAAAACAGCCTGTTGTGGTGTTGGGATACATTGCAAATTAACTTTTGCGGCTCTATTATGCGTCTTCATAACTCGTACTGGAACATGAGCAGACATACCACCACTCCTTCGACCTAAGTAAACAATACTAATTCTAATCACAACATTGTACAGAATAATCATACTTGAATCATTCTGACCTGGAATGGGATGATGGTTCCAACTTTTTACAAAAATGACAATTCCACTATGTGTTACTTTAGTTACTAGCCACGATATGCAATACAAGTGTAAAGGGTCGTCAATCCGGATTTCTCCAGTGTCCATCATGTCAACTAGCACAGATTTAACAGGATAGTTCACTCGGGAGTTGACTTCAGACCAGAGGCGTTCCACAATATGGTTCTATGAGGTGAAAAAAGGTGTATACAAGTTAGTCAGCTTCAAGATGTAAGCTCATGTGTAAAATTTAATATGAAACTTACATTTGTAGAGGAAGTTTGCAGAAAAGGAGTCTTTGTGGTACTATTCCTAAGATGTGCAAGTGATCGTTGAACAGACAACATCAAGTACCATTCCCGACCATGGTCTACACGGATCTGGTCCCATAAACCATACTGCTTCAAAATATTTCTAGACAAGCACACACAATAAAATAAAACTTTAAGAATACAAACATTCTCATTTTAAACTTACAAATAAAGATATTCATACACAGTGACATTGTTCTTTACTGGCATGGTCACGAAACCAACAATCATTCCGCTATATCCATCCACAGCACAGACATGAGTGACACCAAACATGACCAACTTTTCATTCTGATCGATATGAAGTTTTTCACCAAAATAACGAGCAGAGTATGGTATTGGATTGATTTGTCGTTGAGTACTAGTTCTTCTCCGACTAGTATAATGAGAAGACACTCTTTCTAAAGAAGCCCCAACTCGTTTTTCAGCAATGTGATAACCATCTGCTGATAACAGACCTGTCATTGTTTTACGTCCATATATACATTGGACCAACCTACAATACAAAATACAAAATTATTAGCATTGGCGGTAAAAAATAAAAATCACGTGACTCATTTTTCCACAGATATCGACCTCCTCTGACTGTATAGAAGGAAATTTTTGAGGCCTTGACTAAAGTTTCATGGAAAGGCAATCGCCAATTAGGCTTTTCACAAATTAAATTTTCGAGAGCATCCCTGCTGATGTGTACATCCTCTGGTATAATCATAATTATACTAGAATGAGGTCAAAAAATTTACACAAAGACACGGTAGTCCGTATAATTTCCTATTGATTTTGTATTGCCTGTTTATAGTATCCGGATTTACCGGCACTCCAGTGCAGCGTGCATGCGCGCGTGGAGTCACGGTTCCATTGACTACAATATATTTAGCTTAGTATACGGACCAGGGCCTGGAAGCACCGCGAAATTTAAAAATTACCTTGTTAACATTCTGGCTAACCAAATGGTCCACTTCTGAGTCTGTCAATCTTGAAGTGGCATGAATGTTGTTAAGCATACAGTATCTCCGGACACTTCTCTGGCTTAGCCCTCTAGTTATCGAGGGAAAAACTGTTTTTAGATGATCACTAACTTCTTGATGAGTTCTTCTTTGGTCTTCTACAAGTTGGCGTATTATGGTGTCCACTCCAGCTCCACAAAGAGACGCAATGGCCATACCGGTGCAGTACAGCAAATTTATGGATAGTTATAGATATCACGTGGATAAGCCATAGATAATCCCCGCGCCGCGCCGCGATATGTATAATGGATAGAATATATGTAGAATCAACTCTTCCCTGAACACACACCTTGAGAGTGAGATCATATATATGTGTACTGCTTAATTAAATCTAACTCTTTTCATTATTACTATATATAATTATATGTGTCTGTATGTACTACTTATTTACCTCTGCACCTATTGTGGTGTGTTTAATAATAATAATAATAATAATAATAATAATTTTTGGTACGTTATAAAACACGGACCGGACCGGACCAACGGACTAGTTTTAACGGACTGGGTCCGCGTATAAAATACGGACCGTCAACCATAGTATAAATCACGGACCAAGCTATATAGCTGCTACGGACTCGTTTATAATAGAACATGCCTAGGGCGTTATGCACTCGGTAATAAAAGCCTGGTTCACAATACGACGCATTGACGCGCGTAGTATAGTAGTACTTTATATTCGCAGCCGTGACGGAAAACGTTGACGCAGAATTAGAAAAAGTTTCTAAGTACACGTTTGATACGTTGCGTTGCTGCTTTTTAGCGCACGAAATAACGCTTGCGCGCCTTTTTTTGTGTTTGTTTGTTAGCGCCCACCCTGGCGCGCACAATGGGTGGAGTCTTGGGACGAGACTAGCACGCCTTCAGATTCAAATTTTGCGGCCAACATCGTGGAATTACGTGCTCTTCTTCTATTGGTCAATCCTTAATAATCCCGCCAAAAAGTCTTTTTCTCTTCAGCTATTGGAGGATTTTTGGCGCAAAAATCATGCTATCAGCTGATCATCAGTTCTCACGCTGTACAGCTGTAGAAGCTGGAGATCGCTGGAGATCGTTGGAGATCGCTGGAGCTCGAGAGAAAGGAGTCGTTCTTGTTGGAGTTGGTTCTTTCAATTAGTCAGTTCAACTTCTGCACAATTTTTAGCAAGTACCGGTATGAGTGACTTGGATGGCTCCTCTGGCCACGTGCCAGTTGATACTGTCATCCTCTCTCGCCAAAGTCAAGAGCCTTTGGAGATAGAAGCACCTCAAGTAACACCATCCAGTGTTGCCAGAGCCTTTTCCGTAAGCATTGTTAATGTTTTTGTTCTAGTTTTTTTTTTGGGGGGGGGGCGCTGTAGTGTTTTTTTTTGTTTATTTTGTTTCAAGGAAGCCTGCATTCAGTGACTAGCCAGATTCACTGAATTGCTAAATTTGTGCTTTTCACACTATAGTGGTACAATATCACACGAAAAACTTATTTATGTGTTGGCAATGGGGTGTTATTGTTTTGAAATATTCCACAGATTCACCTTTCCACGGTGTGGCTCCAAGAGAGGAATGGGCAACGAGCCTTTTTCCCAGATCCACAGTGTACACGCTTTTATCTCTCTGATGATGTTGGATTGCTCGTTCGCTATCTAACTGTTGAAGGAAGAGCACAATCGATTATGCCGCAATCAAGTGATGGCAGGGTCCTTCCTGTTAATACTGGCAGTGGGCCGTCAACCAGTACTAGCAACCAAAGGATGCCCCTAGCCCATGTTGCCCATAAGCGTGGTCATCAATCGACATTAAATGTTAAAGTGGTTCAAGCTAGAATGAAGAAGCAAGGAAATGGTCGTCCTGAATTTACGTTCATCAGTCAGCTCTTCATCGAAGTCACAGAGAGTACTGCTAATGTCCCATTTCTAACCAATGCTGTCCAAAACAAGTGGGGACAAGACCATGTTCTGGTCACTGCCGATGGTTTGCAATTGGAGGACAGCTCTGGCACTCAAGGTGTGTTGTAATCAATACCAAGTTATGTTGTAGTTTTGTGGTTGCATATATACTTTTTCTAGTCTTTCAAGAGTTCACTATAACCTTGTATTCAGATCATAGTTGTCACAAATACTGTGATTTATGGTCAGTTTGTACCTTGTGGTTTTACTTAATACCCTGTGAGTTTTTCCCCTAGTATCCTGTGGTTTTGAATGAGCTTTAAATAGGCTAACCTTTTTAAGAATTCCCTCAAGGCCTTTAAGGCCACCATACATGAGGCAACTTGGTTGCTAGCAACATGTTGCTTGCAACTGGTTGCCTGAAGTTGACTATGATTCAACTTCAGGCAACCTGATTGCTAGCAATTTCATATCACACACAAGGCAACCCAGTTGCCAGCAACGTGTTGCTAGCAACCAAGTTGCCTCAATATTGCCTCATGTATGGTGGCCTTTAGGTGGGTAATACAGTGAGAATTATAATTTTTCAGAAGTGGTCTGACAAATTGTCAGGCTATCTTAAAAAATGGACTGACATGCAACTCACTTGAATGGACATCAACATGGATATAATAATTAATTATTGGAAAGTGACATTTGACAAATAATATTATTACAGTGTTTGTTTAAGTCTGTACATGTTTTAATTATTGTAAAAACCAATCGTCCCAATCTTTAAGTGCAAAAGATGTGCCAGAGTCACTTTCAGACGTTGAATCAGAGAAGGAAGATTCTCGTGGCTTGTATGGTTTCCGAGCTGGTCCCTGGTTGACCCTTCTTGTGGTACAGCAATCATCCCACCATAACTTAACAGCATTCTGTGCATTAAAGTTACGCAAAGGAGGTCCCTCAATCTGAATTTCCAAGAGATCGTTGAGAGTCTCTGTAGTAAGGTTAGTTCTGCGATCAGAGTGGAAAAAAACCTCTCAACTTTGCCACTAGAAAAAGTAACAACTTTAGGTTGCTTACCTTCAGCTTCAGCGCTTAAGAAGCCTTCAGCCATATTGTCGAGTTACAAACCATCTGGAAAAAAACAGCTAAAATTGCCACGTGGTAGTGGGCAGGGCCACATGGTAGTAGGTGGGGCTATCAGTCCAGCTAGCTTCTCAACTTCCACGGTACAATGTAGCGCATTTGTAAGCGCTTGCAAGCGCTTATAAGTTTCTAGAGCCTATAGTGCAAGCATTCTGTATTTAGTGGACAGCATGTCAGACCAGGTAAAAATTTGGTCGGTAGTTTGACCTTTTGACCCGGTAAATGTCTGTTGACCAAATGTTATAATTCTCACTGGTAATGGGTAACCATTCATCAATTGTTGTTTATTTTTTCAACAATTGGTAATTGTGAGCCATACATAATAGACAGACAACAGGTTCTAAGTAAGACTTCATAATTGTTCTGTACTGATATTCATTTTGGCTGCAATTCTACTCTAGGATGAAAATTCTGGAAGGTCGGTAAGAGGAAAGTATATGCTGTGAAGGAAAGAGCTTTAAAGAAGCGAGTCCAGGAGCAGTTGAGCGAGTCTGAAGCTGAAGAATCACTTGATGAGCCAAGTAGTAGCTGTAAGAGTAAGAAAGCAAAGTACGATGATGTATTGTCTGAAATCAAGCAGCTAAGGGAAGATCTCTTTTCAGTCGTGCCTTCTCTGGACATCCCCTTATACCTAAGAAAGCTTTTGCTGGATACATTCAGGTGTGAGATCTGTCACTCTACCATGCAAGGTGTTGCAAGTACCTTGTTGGCTGTGTGGATATGTGGTACAAAGGAGATGACGGGATGACAAAGACGTGTCCCAGGTGTCGTACTGGAAGGGGGTATGTCGACACTAGCCATGTCAATGGTATTGAGGATTTCCTCAATAGCCTGAGGATTATTTTGGGTGATGCACTTCCTAGTCCTGAGTAACTGAGTGATCAGAACATAAGAACAATCATTTCCATGCAGCTGCTAAAATAATTGTTTGTGCCATTACTTTATTATGGCAATTATTCATGTTGATTTGATATTCTTATGTTGTTGTAGCTATTTCATTGTTCATGCTATTGTGCCACTGTTTCATGGCAATGTTCATTTGATTTTGACTGATCATGATGATACTACCAATCATTGTCCATGCTATTTTGCCACTGTTTTATGGCAATCATTTGATTTTGACTGATCACGACACTATATACAATCGTCGGAAGTGCCATTTTGCCATTGTTTTATTGATTTTGACAGACTTATTGAGTTGTAAACAATTGAGATTAGAAGAAAGTGACTGTTCAAGTGTACTAGAAGCTTTGCATGCATGCTCTTTATAAAGAAATTAGTGGGCTGGGCCTAGGTGTATAAGTGGGGGGAGCTGGAAATTGATTCCACTGTCAATTTTCAATTCCTTGCATGAAAAAAGAATGGCCGGTGATGATCTACCAAACGAGATGTAAGTTAAACTTGAATATTAATTTCCATATTCAATTTTTATTTAATTTTTTCAAAAATAAAGTAGACTCTTTATAGGGAGAGATTTTTTATTTATTTTGTAAAATATTAAATGGACCAAATGTCCACTGACCACTATGCAACATTATTGCATGCAAGTTGTTGCACAGTGTATGTTGCCAAAAACTATTGCATGCAACATGTTGCAAGGTGTTGCACGAAGTAGAAAAGCCTTCAACTTTGTGCAACATATTGCATGACCACATCAAAGAAATAACTACAGAATCTCATGAATAATTAAGGTTAAATAACTTTCATTCAAGTGCATCTACCTAGCTAGCAAGGTGGTAACTACATACAGCTGCTGCATTGGAATATTACTAACGTTATAGTACATGCTATATTTAGCTACTAGTAGCTGGCAGCTGCATTTTTAAACTGAACAGCAGCTAGTAGCTATAATTTGCCAAGGTTGTAGCTATTAATAGGCTTTATTTTAGCAGCTAGCTGATCATTTTCATGGATTGGACGGACCCCTGAAAATGTTGCAAAGCTTATTGATTTATATGAACAACATGAATGCCTCTACAAAACATCACTGAAAGAATACCACAACAGAGACAAGAGGTCTGATGCATTGGAAGCAATATCAAAATCTATGGAAATTGAAGGTAGATTGATGTCTAAAGTAATAATTCAATTACAAAGCTTTATACTCAGTACTATAATAAATTTTAATGATTGTAGTTCAGGATATTAAGACAAAGATTCGAAGTATTTGAGCACAATATGGAAGTGAGAAAGCGTAAGTTGTGAAACGGAAGTCTGGGGATGGTGCTGACGATATCTATGTCTCTAAATGGGCACACTATAAACGATTGCAATTTCTTGATATTTACCTCAACCCTAAGAGCAGTGTATCCAATGTACAGGTATATCACTTGCTACTATATATACAGTTATGTATTAGTCTTATACTAACTATATAGCTAATTAAATCATGTTGTCTTGCCAAGGCACCGATCCTTCATTGGAGTTGAAATAGCTGCATAAGTAATCACGTATCTGTTTAGCCGAAGATTAATAGTTATTGCTTCCTAGCCTGTCTAAGCTCTCTGTCGTCTCGCCAACTCCCTGGTAGTACAGTGTGCGTGACTGAATCCTCTGTATCTACACTGCCTGGCGGAGTGTATACATTCTGAGAGGATTGCTTTGAGCGAAGGAAATTGTGCAGGGTACAGCAAGCCAATACGATATGTTCAACTTTATCGGGTGATAATCCGATTGGTTTCATGAACACTCGAAATCTATTGGACAATATCCCAAATGCATTTTATACGATTCTCCGAGCTCGACTTAATCGATAGTTGAAAATCCGCCTTTCCTTCGTTAGCCCAACTTGGCTATATGGCTTTTGTAGATACTGCTTGAGTTGGAAAGCATCATCAGCAACAATCATGTATGGAAGTGGTATTCCATTGTCTTGGCTGATGGTATGTTCAGGTTCTCTGCTTCCAATGCACTATACAGGTCACTCTTTCCAAAAACTCCTCCGTCATTGACACGGCCATTGCTTCCGATGTCCACATACAAAAACTTGTAGTCAGCATCAACGATAGCTAAAAGAATTATGCTGAAACTGTGCTTGTTGTTGTAGTATGATCCACTGTTCGGAGGGGGTCGAATAAGTACGTGCTTTCCGTCCAGTGCACCAATACACAACGGTGTGGAAACTGCCATTGTGAATGGAAATGAGCAGCAATTGCTTCCCATTCAGCTTCTGTAGTTGGAACCTATATTCAAAACAGCGACAAGCTTGTAGTGTGCACTAATTAGAAACAGTACAGTTATATATATTATTCTATAGCATATGACATATACTGTACCTATGCATCATAATGTTAATGTCTCTGCAGGAAATACTTCTAGTACTGGAAGAGGAAGAATCAGAAATGATTGTACACTCACCAGGTCCACACTCAACAAAACGTCCAGTTGAGAAAGCTATTCAACCTAAAAAGAGCAAGTGACAGAAAAGACAGAACAAGAAGATATACTTCTAGAGAAAGCCATCAAATGTATGGAACAAAACTTCGAGTGTGCCATCCACAGATTCAGTCAGGGATACAGATGATATTTTTGCAGAGTGGGTAGCTACAGAACTTAGAGCAATTAAAAGTGAAAGAAAGAAACGGTTTGTCAAATTTCAAATCTAATCTGTTCTGTATTCCTGCCATGATACTGATGACATGGGCAGGTCATCTTCGTCGAAATCGCATCATGATCTACCTGATTTTTAATCACCATTCCGAGTACAACTACTTTCCCCTACTATGGCATATCCAACCACTGAACCGTGAGTCAGAGACAGTATATAAACTTGGAGTCTGAGCTGTATAATTGAGGCAAGCCTGAGCGAGCCCCACATAGTCTTGTCAATGGTCAAATTTCTGTCTGTCTGTCTGTCTGTACACGGTGGACACTTTCCGTATATTCAATTTATTCGAAAGCACTGTTGTAATATTGAAATCGATTGTGCAATGATTTGCTAAGTCTGTTGATCATAGATAATGAAGAAAATGCCTCGAAATGATTCAGTTGAGTCGTCAACAGCAGCGACGCCCGAGGGAAACAGCACGCTCGTCTTGCCCAAGAAAGAGTCGTAGTCAATACATAAACTTCGCTTAGTGCTCTGCGATCCAGCTAGCACACTGCACGCTTGCGTACTCTGCTCAAGTTGCACCATGCATGCATGATCTAGCCATAGGACTGGATCGTCGCGAAAGAAAACAAAACACTGACTTGTCAAAATCGAAATAATCGGATCGTCAAATTAGAAAACTACTTTCAGGTTTCGCTCAGAAATTTCAAGCCAATTTCTACTATCTATGCTTAGCATCGATGTAATGTCTTCCCAATCGCAGTGCTGTGGTCTTACAAACTGTATGCGCTCAGGCTCGCCCCATAGATGCTTGCATCTGTCTAGTATTAGTATAGTATTGATCGTGACATACATGCAGACAAGAATTTAATCACTTGTATTATAGTTATTTACCTTCAAAAAATTTTGAAGTTCTTTTGAAATGGCAATGCAGGTTTCTGGGATGATTCTTCTAATAGTTTGGGTAGGAATTCTGTAGATATACTGTAAACTGGTATGTCTCCCTTATATAATTATTATGATAATATAATAACTGTTTACCTCCAAAAAAGTTGCTTGTTAGTAAACATTTCACAAGAAACGTAAGATTAATGCAAGTCTCTCTGCAGGAGATATTGCTTGCCACAAATGCATGCGTGTCTCTGTACGTGATGGATGGTCCAACAGCACTTAAGATCTCCTCAAATGCAGAAGCATCCATTCGTAAAAAGTTACAGTATGAGGACACATCAGTCAACTGTAGTTCTCTCAGAAATTGATGGTATGCTCCGAACTGCTCTCTTTGTCTGATCCACTGTCTTGTCCAAATGGTCTTGTTTCTTTGCCTTTCTCTTTTTCTCTTTATAACAATAGCTACAACTAAACCACAAGCTCCAACACACAGTTGTTCACTCATTTTTTTTATTGTGTTGCATGGCAATGTTGTTGAAATGTTGCATAGTGTATGATGGCCTTTATGAGTTAGTATCAGTGTAGTTAACAATCTGCATTTTTATAGTCAATAGGTTGACTACTATATTAAATGGTGGCCAGAATCAGAACCAGAGCCATGGGGATGCATTTACACTATATACATCAGCACTTTGATTCATAACTTGAGCGGTTGGAGGCAATGACGAACTTCTCATTAATACAAATTCCTCGGTAAATGGAATTTGTCAGCGCTTCCATGTTCTTAGAAAGTCTCTCCATTGTCTGGTGGTCCATCTTTTCCATTCGATCTAGCATATATTTTTTTTACACTTAAGAAGCTGAGCGTCCAGAGGCAGCTTACGCTTGAGTTTTATTCATTCAGATTCTTTGCTAGTAGATCTCTATTTCTAAGGAACTGTCCTGTGAGCTGCCGTGTGAAGTAGCCATCTCGTCAGGTTGCTCAGCACTTTCTGGAGCACTTGAAGGAAAGTCTCCACTCACTTGCTATCTGTTCAGTTGATGGTGAACCTCCCCAAACCTTTGCACACGGTTCGAAGTAGAGCATGATCACTTTGCCATGGCCACTTTTTCACCAAGAATCTACAGCCTGTCAATACTTAAGTCTAATGTGTTTCAATTTGGTTGTTAATACTTGTTTGGTAATCTTTTGCTTGCTTATTCTTACTTGAACTTTCATCAGACTGACTGCTGGAAAGTTTATCAAGAAACCTTCCAATATGTCGCTGTATTTGTCCTTCGCTGATTTCCAGTCTGTACTTTCCGGGCCCTGATATAGTATGACCTAGTCACCTAATTTTTGTTTAACTCTTCCACAATAATTATCCTAAACATATACNAGCTATTCCATCTTGTTTGCTTTCTTTTTTACGATTTGGCCATTCCTATGTCTCATTACATTTCCAATGTTTTTTTCACTTGTTTGTTCTCATTTTTTCATAATTCTACATCACAGTTAAGTTCGTGTGTATATGGTAGTTTACTTGTACACTATCAGCATGGATATTATAGCTTATGTTATAATCTACAATATCAGCAATGTCAGTGAAGCAGCTGCTCATCTTCTTATAATGACAACTATGTAACAAAGTAGTCTATTCACCTCTTGAATATTCGAGGCTGAAAGGTACCGGTAACTGGTTACAGAGACTTCAGCACAACCAGAAATCTTCAGGTAAAACGGGCAGTCAGCGAATATTCGGATTCCAAATAACGCACACTTGTCTAACTGCTCAGTGTAGTTAAGGCAGGTATCATGTTTTTTCTTGATCTGAATTTGCTAAAAATGTGTTCAGGGTTTTGTCTAGTTTTTAATACTAAGCTCTGTTGGGAATAATTTTATTTCATATTTAGATTAAGCATACATGGATAAATACACATATTCAATGGTTGTCATGGAAACATGTGTTTTCCATATATGGCCATTTCAATTTGAGGCTAAAATATTGTAGTTTTTCTAGTTTGCCGCTACGAAAAAAGGTTTTAATCCAAAAAATTTTAGTATTATATCAAACATTATTAAGCAATTCACCAACTGGAAAATTTGTCCTATAAAAACAGTATGGCTGTAAATTAGAAAAAACTACCAAAAAATGCACATTTTTGTACCTAATTAAGCATTTGCATTGTAATTTTTTCTAAGTAGTTAATGCAGGACAAATTTTCTAAGCTGAATTTTGTAAAGTGACAAAATATGAACTAGTAGTCAAATTTCTGGGTCAAAAAAACAAATATTTCGTAGCAGCAAGTTCTTCTGAACAAAAAAGGAATTAGCACAATGGGCGTGGGAGTGTGGTTATAGTTACCATGGAAACATGTTATGGAGTTATCATAGAATAGTGATAACAATCTCCCAATATCATTAAAATTTCATAATATTACAGTATTTAAAAAAAAATACATGGGTGAATATTTGGTAGCCTTAATTAGTGCCTTGGTATGAATACCAGCCTTAAGTACAATGAGTGGAAAGGGTCGTCACTTTGATTTCCAAAGTAGCTAATGAATTTATTAATGAGTAGAGAAATGAATGGCTGCCATACGGAGAAGGCGCTTTTCGTCTTGTATCTAGCGACTCAGCTAGAGAAACGAATAACCGATGCAAAAAGCGACTGAAGACAAAGATACCAAGTTTATTCGTTCAAGAATCAGCTTCTGAAAGTGAGCGGTCTCTGAGAAAAGGCTTGCCAACATAGAAGAATAAGAAGAAGAAGAAGAAGAAGAAGAAGAAGAAGAAGATGGAGAAAATTGGAGGTTTGGCATATTTTTGTTTGGATGGTTTTAGGCCATGTTTTTAGGCTTGTTAGAAAGAGAAAGAGCTAAATAGTAGCTTAAGAAGCCTTTTAGTGCCAAGCGCTCAGTTTTTGCAGAGTTATTCGCGTGAATATTTGTATTGCGCTAATGGGCACCCGTGCCATTCCTATGTACCCAGTACTACCGTACTGGGAACTGGTACACGTGGACTGTCCTAACACTGTCCCACTGTCCCATGGTACACTTAGACAGGACAGACAGTTGGGATTACACTGTATAGCACTGGTACTCGTGGATTGTCCTATATCACTGTCCCATTGTCCCATGGTACACTTAGACAGGACAGACAGTTGGGATTACACTGTATAGCATTGGTACATGTGGACTGTCCTAGATCTGTCCCAATGTCCCATGGTACAATTAGACAGGACAGACAGTTGGGTTTACACGGTAGAACACTGTCCCAATGTCCCATGGTACACTTGAACAGGACAGAGAGTTGGGATTAAACTGTATAGCACTGGTACATGGGGACAGTCCTAGACCTGTCCCAATGTCCCATGGTATACTTGGACTGGATGCAGTTGACACTGTATAGCACTGGTACATGTGGACTGTGCTAGACCTGTCCCAATGTTCCACAGTACACTTGGACAGGAGGGACAGTTGGGATTACACTGTATAGCACTGGTACACGTGGACTGTCCTAGACCTGTCCCAATGTCCCACAGTACACTTGGACAGGACGGACAGTTGGGATTACACTGTATAGCACGTACTGGTACACGTGGACTGTCCTAGACCTGTCCCAATGTCCCATGGTACACTTAGACAGGACAGACAGTTGGGTTTACACTGTAGAACACTGTCCTATTGTCCCATGGTACACTTGAACAGGACAGAGAGTTGGGATTAAACTGTATAGCACTGGTACATGTGGACAGTCCTAGACCTGTCCCAATGTCCCATGGTATACTTGGACTGGATGCAGTTGACACTGTATAGCACTGGTACATGTGGACTGTGCTAGACCTGTCCCAATGTTCCACGGTAGACTTATTTGGACAGGAGGGACTCAATGTAGTTAAGGCTGCCTCAACTTTTAAAATAGCCTAATAATGTACAATTTGTAGTTTGGATATCTCTTCAGGAATTTATTATATTCACAAAAACCTTACATCCATTGATTGTTTGACCAATGATAAAAAATATTTTCAAGTGTGAATGTCATGTGACCCACAGGGGTGGGACAGGATGATGTCCTCTTTGTAAGACCTCAATGCAAAGATGCAGAGCTGGATATTTATTTTCACAATGTCATATTTTGTCAGAATATTGTATTTATCTTCAAGATTTTGAATCTGCTTGGAAAATTGGTCTTACAAACTTTATTAGGTAGAAACAGAGAGAAATAGGCCTATTTCTAAATATTGCACACCTATTTATATATGCGTATTGATTTTTTCTCACTAATTAACGATGGGTACCCCAGTTTCCGGGCAGATCTAATATTTTATGGTTAAGATGCACTAGATAAGGAGGAAAAATGCCTCTTCAAATAAACATTCAGCTCTGCATTCACAAAAGTATGTATTTTTGTCTGTAGCCACGCCCACAAGTGTTATTTAATTTTCATTTTCACAATTTATATCCAATAAAATAAAAATACGATGGTTATTAAGTTTGGTCTTCCAGTCACCAAGTACACGAAGGGGTACACCTTTAATTATGTCCTTAACTTCCTTAAAATATGAGGCATCCTTAACTACACTGAGGACAGTTGGGATTACACTGTATAGCACTGGTACACACGGACAGTCCTAGACCTGTCCCAATGTCCCATGCTACATTTACATAGTTGGATTACACTTTATAGCATGGGTACATGTGGACTGTCTTAGCCCTGTCCCATTGTACACTTGTAGCAAACGCGTATCAGCTGGGATTTCACACTGGTATTCCCAGTACGGTAGTACTGGGTACACAGGAATGGCACGGATGGCCCATTAGCGCAATACAAATATTCACGCAAATAACTCTGCAAAAACTGAGCGCCTAGCACTAAAAGCTTCTAAAGCTACTATTTAGCTCTTTCCCTTTCTAATGAGCCCAAAAACATGGCCTAAAACCATCTCTAAAGTACCAAACTACAATTTGCCAAACCTCCAATTTTCTCCATCTTCTTCTTATTCTTCTTCTTCTTCTTCTTCTTCTATCTTCTCACGCCATATCTCAAAGACCATTCACTTTTAGAAGCTGATTCTTGAACGGATGAAGTTGGTTTCTTTGTCTTCAATCGCTTTTGCCATCGGTTTTTAGCGCCTCTCATTGAGTAGCTAGATACAAGGCGAAAAGCGCCTCCTCCATATGGCCGCCATTAATTTCTACACTCATGCATAATTCATTAGCTTCTAGAAAATTCGAATTGACGACCCTTTCCACACACAAAAGTGTGCGTTATTTGGAATTAAATACAAGTTGCCTGGAACTATTTTGTGATACCTGGATGCTCTTGCTCTTCTCAAGAGATGAATCAGGACTTTGATTATCATAACATATAGAAAGGCAAGTAAATCTTATGATACAGCTCCTGCCTGATTTGTGGAGATGTGTGTTTCAGAGTCAGTATCATCAGGCTACACAACTTACTCAGCAGCCCGCCGTTCAGTAGTCTGGCTTGCCAGACTATACTAGCTTAGTTGCTAGCTACACATACCAAGATTTGTAGAATTATGGAAAAATCAGAACAAACAAGTAAAAAAAACATTGGAAATGTAATGAGACACAGGAATGGCTAAATCGTAAAAAGAACGCAAACAAGGCTGTTAGAGTGTGTAAGGAATTCTTCCTGTGGGCAAAATGAGAGACTCAATGAGGAGATTGCTAAATGCAGCCCATACAGGAAGTATTCTCCACACACTCTACCAGCCATTCCATCTTGTTTGCGTTCTTTTTACGATTTAGCCATTCCTGTGTCTCATTACATTTCCAATGTTTTTTTTACTTGTAATACCTAGGAGTCACTGAGACTCAACTAATGCTGTCCTGGTGTCCCAAAACTGTATCTTTCTTGTATATTGTAGGGAACTTAGACACATAGGACATCCTATCATAGTCCTTTAGAGTCCTTTGCTTCATTTGGGAATCCTATTGTACTATTGGACACTTGCAGGCAATACCGGACATCTATTCCCAGTACGGTANATTAACCATCTACTATAGTAGGCCATATATATAGTCACTATAATAGCCACTGTTAGTATATACATGCATGCTTAGCTATATAGCTCAATATTATTAACTGTACTATTATATTAAATTTATGGTAAAGCCATGCACTCTCACACATGTAAGGATATTCTCCATTTGTAAGGAAATCTAGAGACACAGGGGGAGATATGCACGCACACACACATGACATTGTAAGGATATTCTCCATTTGTAGAGATACAGGGGAGACACACACACACACACATGACATTGTAAGGATATTCTCCATTTGTAAGGATATCTAGAGACGCAGGGGGAGATATGCACGCACACACGACATTGTAAGGATATTCTCCATTTGTAAGGAAATCTAGAGACACAGGGGGAGATATGCACGCACACACACACACGACTGTAAGGATATTGTATGTAAGGATATTCTCCATTTGTAAGGAAATCTAGAGACACAGGGGAGATACGCACGCACATGTATACTACCAATGTAAGGATATTCCCCATTTATAAGCAGCAATCTCACATGGCAGCCTGAGGGAGACATAATTGTTGTCAAAGTATGATACAATTTAAGTATGATATACATCAAGGCCTTAGGGTATTCCGCTTTTCTAGTTCTAGTGGACCCCATATTAAATTATTTGGATCCATGCATTAACATTTATAGTCATTGTATCTGAAAATGGCTTGTACTTGGGAAGTTCCGTATTGATGTGAGTGCATGCATCCATCTGTTATCATAATATAATTTTGCTGCAAACTGATTCCGACAATGACAGAGATCCATGTGCTTCTTTCTTTCCAGAAAACAATAGTTGCTCTCCAAACAAAAGTATGAATGTATTGTGTATGTTGGGGGAAATGCATTCATTAGCCCTAGCAGTTTGAGCAAAATTATCAAAAATTTTTATACAATTGCTTTAGTTTATTGGCGGGATTACTGCTCTACAATATTTCATGTTTACTTCATAGGTACACTGATGAATTGCTGTGTCTCATAACCAAAAGTTGAAGGTTACTACATGGACAAGTCCACATGTATTGTATTGTACACTAGCTTCTCTCTTTCTCACTAGTCTGCATACACTTACAGATGAGCAAGGGTTTGATTATATAGCCTCTGAATGTTCGTATTGATCTAGTACTACACGCTACTCTTAGATTCCCTAGTCACTTTTTATGATGACCATGCATCACCTCTCCAAGATTGTGGAGCTGTTATGAAACTCAAGAGAGGAGGCCAGGGTAGGTACCTGTGTAAGTATTCATATTGACCCAGTAGTACATGCTACTCTTACATTTCTTAGTTACTCTTCCTGATGAACTCTCAAAGATTGTGGAGCTGCTGTGAACAAGAGAAGAGGCCGGGGGAAGAATCAAGCTACTTTTACATTTCTTAGCCACTCAGCTTCTTGATTCATGTGAACTATTAAAAAATCTAAGTCTTAAAGTGTGTATTATTATCTCAACTACTTCCCTAAAAAAGCATTTGTGTGTTAGCTAATTCATCACATTCTTGTTCTGGGAAGGAATAAGACCTTGCCTTTTGGTAGTGGTCTTTTATTTAGAAAACTAGCACACCAAGTTAACTATGCTAGTTTATTCATTCTGTGAGCATGTAAAGACAGAGTTAGATATTGAGCTAACAAAGATCAAAGTTTTTAGTAATTACTTCAGAGGTCAGTCATCCCAGCAGCAAGAGAGCTGTTCTTTCCAATGTTTCATAGCGTGCTACTCTAATAACTTTGTCTAAGTGCATATAGTTAGATCATGCATGGTAAATCTGGCAGAATTAATTATCAGTGTCTGGAAAAGATCAATTAATTGCTCAATGATAGGGAGGAAAGGAAGTGGGACGATCAGGGAAATCTAGGGACAAAATTGATTTTCATGAGAGAAGTGTGCATTTTGCTATCTGAAGACAATGATTCTTGCTGCAAAAAAAGGGTGAGAAGACAACAGCACTGAAACGCTTGAGAAAGCCTCAGGGACGGATCTAGGATTCTGAGAATAGGGGGTTGTAAATTGTGCATGCAAAGCGCGCTGACCCATTTTGTTTAAAGTTTTTTTAACCTGACCCTACCTGTTTACCCTAGATCTCTCTTTCTTCAAAAGCAGCTCTATTTGGCTTTGAATTATCATGGATATAGGTGGCCAGCTGCCTGCTTAATGATCTCTTTCAATAACTGAATTCAGTACTGGACCAGAGGCTAACTTGCTCTAGTTCTCTGTATTTTTTTTTGCCCATTTGCAACGTATAACAGGATCTTTGGGAGCTTAAAAAGACTGAGATCTTCACAATAAGTGTTAGAACATCTATGGGGGCTAGACTGAAAACAGCAACCAGGCTATGCTTTGTGCTTCTTTGCGCTGAACTCGTTCCGCCCGTGACGTCACTTGTAAACCCCACTCATCAAGGAAATACATTGCAGTCTCATTTTACACTGATTTTTAAGCTCAATTCTTGGGGTTATAGACTTGCAATAAAAAAACCAACCTGATATATTCCAAATGTAGATCTACACCACCTGAGCTACAGTTTGATACCAAAAAATTTTTTTTTCAGTTTTTCATGTCAGCCCCCCCTTTAAAGGTACTCAGGTAAATTATAGCAATAATGGTAGCAAAATAGGTAGAAATTCATAATATTGTTAATGTTTGCTTTTTAGGCATTAAACTTTGCAAAAGCATTGTTAGGTGGACTAACTTCAATTTTAGCCATGTTTGGTGTCATGTTATTAAAGTGGGCGGGGCTGCTTGGACCTTGTGCATTTCTAAAAATGCAGTATGATAAATAATTAGCCACGCCCACCAAATTTTGACACAAAATTTTTTGGAAGTAAAGTTTCCCATTCTGCCTGGAACCGCTTGCATTTGAGCATTGGTTTCAGAGAAATGCTTAAGGTTAGGGGTCACAGCGTGGATATGAATAATTCATAAGCAATGATGAGCTAAAAAATCTGCCTGTATCTAACACCAGAATTGGAATGTGGGACTCTTGCCTCTTGAACAGCTTAGCAATCAACTGTTTATTCTTGAATCACTAACTTCACAGCTAACCTAGTACAAGCTATTTTTTTCTTAGAAAATGGACAGCTATATCCAGAACACTGTAGCAACAAAAACTTACATTCATTCTTAAGGGTCAGACGTCGAGACTTTTTTTTCTCCGTCAAACAGCGAGCGTTTTAGAAAGCTAAAAAGCATTCAGCAAAGCGACCCAGGCAGCTGCCAGGAGACAACAACGAGCAGCTATGACGTTTCAGTCACTCATTTTCAAGAAAACTCTTTGTCTGGCCCTTTACTTGAGACTGTACAGTTCGCTAATCGCCAATATACGGTTAGAATTTTTGCTAGCTCTGCACAATTTGGTGGATGAAATTAACTGTCTTCTTCCTCATCTAAAATAACTAGCACGTACCGATTAGCATATTCATGAGCTAATTGTTGGCCGTAACCTCAAAAAGCCTCAAATTCTAATCAATGCACACCTGATTAAGTATGCGAAACTAGAATATCTCTACAGCTAATTACCCCACCCCAAGGTGCCACCCACCAATACATTGCCCAACATTAGGTCATGTCACAAAAAAAATTGGGGGCATGGCTAATTATTTATAGTACCCCATTTTAAACAATGCATTAATTTGTATGTGAAGAAACTGCAGTAGAAAATATTTATACAAAGTTTGAAACCTTAGAATTCAACCAGTAAAAAAATATCCTTAATCAAACTTTTACATGGCCAAAATGAAAATATAGAGGTATAACTCTAAATATTTATACAAGTACAAAAACATTAGAAATGTAATGCAAACATAGGAATGGCCAAATCGTAAAAAAGTGAGCAAACAAGACGGAATTGTTGTCAGATTAAGCGAGTTCATTTCATTGTGTCACCTTATGTTCATATCCCTAGCTNTTAGTGCTAAGCGCTCAGTTTTTGCAGAGTTATTCGCGTGAATATTTGTATTGCGCTAATGGGCCATCCGTGCCAATCCTGTGTACCCAGTACTACCGTACTGGGAATACTTTGACAATAATTATGTCTCCCTCAGGCTGCCATGTGAGATTGCTGCTTATAAATGGGGAATATCCTTACACTGGTAGTATACATGTGCGTGCGTATCTCCCCTGTGTCTCTAGATTTCCTTACAAATGGAGAATATCCTTACGGTCGTGTGTGTGTGTGCGTGCATATCTCCCCCTGTGTCTCTAGATTTCCTTACAAATGGAGAATATCCTTACTATGTCGTGTGTGCGTGCATATCTCCCCCTGCGTCTCTAGATATCCTTACAAATGGAGAATATCCTTACAATGTCATGTGTGTTTGTGTGTCTCCCCTGTGTCTCTACAAATGGAGAATATTCTTACAATGTCATGTGTGTGTGCGTGCATATCTCCCCCTGTGTCTCTAGATTTCCTTACAAATGGAGAATATCCTTACATGTGTGAGAGTGCATGGCTTTACCATAAATTTAATATAATAGTACAGTTAATAATATTGAGCTATATAGCTAAGCATGCATGTATATACTAACAGTGGCTATTATAGTGACTATATATATGGCCTACTATAGTAGATGGTTAATTTTTAATGATAGTTAAAGAAAGTTTAATTCCGAGACAAAATTAATGTACAAAAATTAATAAGTTTTGATGATAAAATAAATGCAATAGTTGACAATGATCATAATTTCCTGGCCGCAGCTGGTTGTTACTGTATGTATAAGAAATTTTAATCAACATTATTAAGTTTGCTACATTATAGCTATCATATATATTATAAGTGAATACAAATAATGACAGCAAAGAACTTAATTCCTTAATGAATGTTAGGTTGTATAGTCCATCCATCAAAGGATCACTGCTTTAACGGACATTTCAATTTTTTCGTAAAAGACACTGGTGTTTTCACACAGTGTGTATGAAACCAACGTTCACAAAATCACATCCAACCCAATTGGCTGCCTCTTTTTTCTTGTGCTTTGCTTCACATCTGTTAGGGTCAATAGTTGATGAATATTTTTTCTTTGCCCTAGTTCTTTTAGGAGAGAGTGGTAGTTGAGTGACTGTGAGGGGGCCTTTTCCTGTTTTTCTGTATGTGTTGTTTCAATGGCTTGGGTGGAAGATTTTCCTCACCAACAATTGGTTCATGTTAACCTGTAAGGGTTACCTTGTCTTCAGCAGTGCTAATGGTTACTTTGTCTTCACTATTGCCGAGGGTCACTGTGTCTTCGCTAGTGCCGAGGGGGACTTCATCTTCACCAGTGCCGAGGGGGGCTTCATCTTCACTAGTGCCAAGGGGGACTTCATCTTCACCAGTGCTAAGGGGGACTTCATCTTCACCAGCGCCGAGGGGACTTCATCTTCACCAATGCCAAGGAGGACTTCATCTTCACCAATGCGAAGGGGGACTGCATCTTCACCAGTGTACATGTCAAAGAAATTGTTCATCTTCTTGGATGTCAGAACCAGGAGCAGCTTTTATTTTAGCACTTGCAACACTTTGTTTTGGTGGCAGTGTATCCATGTCATCCAATATCCCACTGTCATTGTGGCTTTCTTGTTCTAAAAATTTAGCGAACATTTATAGGTAGGGAAATCATTTTAATAAAAAAGTTATTATATATTAATCCAAATCATGCATTATGTTAAACATTTACCATCTAGATTGCTGTCAAGTAATTCAAAGAACTCAGGTGGGATATCACCTTTTAATATGAGGACAACTCTTAGCATCTGTCCCAAGTGACTGGAAGCTGGCCAACATCACACCTGTGTTTAAGAGTAAGGGTGATCCTCGATGTGTGGGCAATTACAGGCCTATCTCCCTGCTATCTATACCATCAAAGATCCTGGAACGGGTTGTTCACAACCGCCTTCTCAACTATCTACTATCCAATTGCCTGCTCTCATTCCGCCAATTTGGTTTCTGCCCTGGCAGCTCTACTCAAGAGGCTCTGCTCACTGCTACTCATGACTGGTCCACCTGTCTAGACAGAGGTTCTTCAGTGGCTGCAGTTTTCTTTGATTTATCAAAGGCCTTTGACGGTACCACATTGTCAGCTACTGTCTTCTTTCAATAGAATGGTGTCTCTGGCCAACTCTTAAAATGGTTCCGTAACTATCTCTCGAATAGGTCCTTGAGGGTTGTTATTGATGGTCACTCCTCTGTGACTCGGGCTGCTACCTCTGGTGTGGCCACAGAGATCTATCTTGGGACCCTTATTGTTCTCCATCTACCTCAACCCACTTACTATGGTGCCATTGTCACAGGGTACCTCGTTGATCTTGTATGCAGATGACATTGTCCTCTACAGGCCCATCTCCTCTCCATCTGACATTGATGCTCTCCAAAGTGACGTTAACTCAATTGCTGACTGGATTTCTGGTTCTGGTCTGTCTCTGAATGCAAGCAAATCCAAGCTCCTCCTCCTCTCCCGCAAGCGTTCTCGCCCTGCCGTTGTTGTAAGTGTGGACAATGTTGTCCTGCCTATTGTTGACTCTGTCTGCTACCTTGGTGTCACTATCACTAGTGACCTCAAGTGGTCTGCTCATGTTTCCAACACCTGTTCTAAAGCCAGGCAACAACTTGGTATTATCCATCACACCTTTCATGAAGCTAACTCTAGGACTCTTGCACATCTCTACCGCTGCCTTGTCCTACCTACCCTTGACTACTGTAGCTGTGTCTGGGATCCGAGCCCGAGGTTCCTGATTGACAAGCTGGAGGCAGTGCAGAAGTTTGCCACCAAAGTGATCCTCAAGCAGTGGTCGAGCTCTAGGTGCTTTCACTCTCTACCTCACTCCAATGTCTCCCACCCCTTAATGTTAAACTCTCTTCGTGAGAGGAGGTGGAAGCAGAAAGCATTAGTATGTGCCAGAATTCTCAAGGGCTGTTCAATCATCCCACCAACTGTCTATTCACTCAATCCCAACACAAGCACTAGACTCAATCACTCCTTTTCATTGGCCACTCCCTTTGCCAAGACTTCTGCACATCAATCTTCCTTTTTCGTCAGCAGCACCCGTATCTGGAACAGTCTACCTTGTCATGTTGTCTCAGCTCCATCTGGGTTATCTTTTAAATGTAGACTGAAATCTTTAACATTGTTTACCATTTAAGCCTTGTTTCTGTCAGTTGCTTGTTCTTATTTCTGTCTCTATGTATAGTTGCTGTAGTTGCTTTCTCTTTTGTCTATTTTCCTTTTGCCGGACTGGCTTTATATTAGCATTTAGTTGCTACTTGCGAAATGTCCTAATGCTCACTCTATTGTGCATTAAAGAGTTTACATAAAAATCAAAAAATCAAAAAAAAAAAAAAAAAAATCACTGTTCTTTCTGTCGATCTCCAGGTTAGTAGCAGTAGGTCTTAGGAAGAATTGTGATGCTGTTGTATTGACATTACTCCTCTTTCTCAGCTTCCTCCTTATGGAGCTCTCATCCTCATGTTCAATACCATAGTCATCCAAAGCCTGAAGTAGATCCTTTAATATAAGAGCCACTCCTCTGATGTTGCTATCCTCGACTGAGTACGAGCATTGTGGATTAATCACTTGTAATATTCCCAGTACGGTAGTACTGGGTACATAGGAATGGCACGGATGGCCCTTTAGCGCAATACAAATATTCATGCGAATAACTCTGCAAAAACTGAGCGCTTAGCACTAAAAGGCTTCTTAAGCTACTCTTTAGCTCTTTCTCTTTCTAATGAGCCCAAAAACATGGCCTAAAAACATCGCTAAAGTAACAAACACAAATATATCAAACCTCCAATTTTCTCCATCTTCTTCTTATTCTTCTTCTTCTATCTTGGCTCAACTTTTCTCAGAGACTGTTCACTTTTAGAAGCTGATTCTTGAACGAACAAACTTGGTTTCTTTGGGAACAGTCGCTTTTGCCATTGGTTTTTGTATCTCTCATTCAGTTGCTAGATACAAGGCGAAAAGCGCCTTCTCCATATGGCGGCCATTAATTTCTAAACATGCATTATTCATTAGCTAACGACCCTTTCCATAATCAAGTGCGCATTAATTAGAATATGTTGCAGCATGCAGTATTCTGAATTCCAGTGGCGGATCCAGGGGGGTTGACAGGCTTCCACGGAACTCCCCTTTCAGCTGAGACCTCGCATTATAATTAACTGTGCAGATTGGAAAAGGCCAAGATGGAACCCTCCTTTCAATTCAAAATCACGCTGAATATTAGTCTTTTGTGAAAAATATAGAGTTTCTTGCCGTTTTTTTCTTCTAATCAGGCTTTTTTGGCAAAATTTTAGCTGCACAAGCGCTAAAGGGGCAAGGCTGTTGCAACCAGAAGTGGGCGTGGCTAAATAAAATTTTTCACGTGCTCCACACGCATTGATTAGAACCCCCCCTATTCAATTTCCTAGATACGCCACTGAATTCTGTGCTATCCTGTCGTTCTCTGTGTTTGGTTCTTCAGTAGGGAATTTATCTTTAGCTAACAAGACACAAATATAATAGACATANAAATGTAATGAGACATAGGAATGGCCAAATCGTAAAAAAGAAAGCAAACAAGATGGAATGGCTGTTTGAGTGTGTAAAGAATTATTCCTATGGGCAACATGAGGGACCCAACGTGGGAAGAGAGTACTACATGCAGCCCACACAGGAATGATTCTGCGCATACTCAGACAGCCATTCGTTCTTGTTTGCTTTCTTTTTTACGATTTGGCCATGTCTCATTACATTTTCAATGTTTTTTTCACTTGTGAACATAAGGTGACACAGTGAAATGAACTCGCTCAATCTAACAACCATTCCGGGGGCCTGGCTTGTTCGCTCACTTTTTTACGATTTGGCCATTCCTATGTTTGCATTACATTTCTAATGTTTTTTGTAATGGTCTATAATATAATAACTATCATATTTTTTATAAGCAAAGTTTTTTTGTCCATCCGTGTGTGTGTGTGTGTGTGTGTCATGGGAGTTCACCGGAAGTGATGCGACCTCGAGCTAAATAGAATAGAATCACAAGCGCAACAAGTATGGCTGACTATTTTTGAGATCACTGACAAGGCTTACCAGTGGGCATCCATATCCGACAAAGAAGCGTGATACAGCAGCCAATCTTTCACAAAAGAAGCGTAGCACAGGGAGAGATTTCGCTACTAAGAGTCTGCTTCTCTGTCGCTGTACACGAAACACAGCTATAGCCTGATAACGAGTTTCTTTGCCAGCTGATTGCAAAAATGGTGGAAATTGGAAAAGGGTCGTTTGTGACGTCACGTAGTGAGGTAAATTGCTGAGCTGGCCAAATTGCAGCATACAATGATTACCTTTAACTGCCCAGTTATTACTACGTAGATACCTACCTATGTTTGTATGCATCTAGCAGTAAATATCAGTATACTTTATACATACACATGCAAGGAGCACACTCCTTGTAATTTATAAAATAAATATAGTAACAAGAATATTACACCATGCATATCAATGATAACAGTCTGAAACAATTTACCTTATGAGCATTTGCCTCTTTTGCAAACTGAACAAAGTATGTCTCCATTGACTGAACTGGATTGGCTTGGAATTTGTTGATTACTGGTACAAATGCAGTGTCAAAATAATTCAACCAGACTCTAAGGAGACAACTCTTTCACACTTGGTAGAGAACCTTTACTCGAAATCTGTATATCAGGAGGAAATGGTACTTGAATTGATGAATATGGAAAAAGGAAGAAAAAAAGAAAAAACCTAGCTCTGGTGCATTGTAATTTCAAATGTTGAACACGATGTCATAGACAGCAGAATAGAGATATTCATAGCATCATATTGAATGCTTGTTATACCTGTAAATACTCACCCTTACCAACAAAGCAGAAGCAATAAGTACACTGCATTCCATCACTATCCGGAAATCAACCCCTGGTAAAACATGGAGAACATGTGCGTTTATCTGTTCCAGATTATCATCAGGAATGAAGAGAGGAACAGACCAAGAGGAGATGATACAGAGCTCGTAGGTAAAGGGTATATAAATTTAGCTTATTGTATGTACATGTACTGACATTTTTATTTTCGTCCAGACCTTTGACAGACGATCATCAGTTGTAAAAGAAACAGAACTCGAGCGCTGGAATTCACTCTCTTATTTGTATATGACAGGGGAATTAGATAATGAGGAAGCTAGTGTAATTATTCTTCACAAGCTTATGTGGCGATCTGACTGTAAGTCTAGATCTATTAATGCTGTCTCAGAAGTATACATACACACGTGCATTCAATTGTTGACATACATGACATTGTGTGTAGTTTTGAACGAGTATATGGAGGCATTGTACAATAGGCTGGAACTTCTTGCATCCAGAGATGGTCCTGTAAATGTTGCAAAGAAAGTTCACCGAAATGGAGAACCATCACTCTCTGTGGCACCGACTAATGCACCAAAATGGACAGTTGCAAGGAAAGCAGGAACTACTATTGAGCAAGGTACGTCACGCATTATTTTTGTGTGTGTGTGTGTATGTGCGTTTATGCTAATTTAAGTTCACTCTCCACGTCACACCTACATATGTACAGATACTGATGTTCAAGGTGAGAAGTACTTTGTGAAGTCAATGTTTAAGCTCTAGATCTGGATACACGTATAAATTCAGACTGTATGGATTGACCTTTGGCATTGTTGTATACATGACATTGTATACATGACATTGTTATGTGATTTTGTTATCAAAAAAGGATTTATTATTATTAGTTATGATCATTAATAATAATTATTGTAATGAGCACATTGAGAACACCATGTAAACTTGAACTATTCAAGTAGTATACAAGTAAATTATATGGTGTATACAACAGCTGTACATGCATGGGGGTTGTACCCTTAGTTCATTTACAAGCAGTGTACAAAGAAGGTATGCCAAGTGAACAATTTTGTACACTAGCTTGTAAAATTGAGTGCACAAGCCAGTTTACAATCTGTAGACAGGGCTATTTTCACCAGTGGTATATAGTTTCTCATACTTTGAATCTTTTCTTGGTACTTTTTACAGATGGTACAATATAGTGTAGAAACTATATTTCTATCATCAGAGTCTCTTTCACAATTCAGTCACACGAGTGTCTTGTGCTCTCGATTAAAGTCACGCTTCTATTTTCCCCTTTTTTCATGGGTAAGTCATTACTACTAGCTATACTATCACAGTGTTCTAGCTAGCAGAGTGGTGGTGTGCCAGCTTCTAAGCTGGCAGGCAGGGCCGTAGGCCTTGGGGGGTCTGGGGCATCCCCCCCCCCCAAAAAATTTTGAGATTTTATATGCTCTAAGGTGTATTCTGAGGCTATTTAGGGTACCAGAAGTGCAATTGAAAAGGAAGAAATTTTTTAGTCTTAGTTGACAGATCTGCACTGCTAACACTTTCTCAGCCAAAATGTTACACAGATTCAAAGGTCGCCCTGTTCTGGATACAGGGACTGGAGAAGCCCTTTGTCCAAAACAGAGTCAACGAAATCCGTAAACTGACAGCTACTGACTCTTGGAATCACTGTTGTGGAAAAGACAACCCAGCAGATATTCCATCACGAGGCACCAGTCCTCTGTCACATGTTGTGGAAGAATGGACCAGATTGGCTAAGAAGAACCATTGAAAACACAGCTGAATCAAAGCTGCATCAACATTTGGATCAGATACCGGAGAAATGTGTCAAAGAGCTGAAGACCAAACAGCAGAACCACATCCACAGTCTGTTAACATTGGATCAACTCACTGGTATTGGACACATCATCAGATGTGAAGATCATAGTTCCCTTTCTTGGCTCTTAAGGGTGACAGCATACATCCTGAAGTTCATAGATCTGCTCAAGAGAAGGTCAAGAGTGTCGAAACCGAATCAAAACGACACCTCGTTGCAGTCAAGTGATCTTACCAGAGAAGAGAGGTTATGGATTAAAGAATCTCAGTCCATGTTGATGCAAGACAAACACTTTGAGAGCTGGAAGAAACAATTCAACCTCTTCACAGACTCAGAGAATGTATGGAGATGTGGTGGAAGGCTAACAAATGCCCCATTGTCTTACTCTGCCAAACATCCAGTGATACTCAGTAGAGAACATCCCTTGTCGTGCAGAGTGCACACGAAAGAGTGCAACACAATGGTGTGAAGGAAACTCTCACAGGATTGTTAAAGGAAGAAGTCTGGTAAAGATGTTGATCGGCTGATGTGTTCTGTGCCGACGATTCGATGGAAAACCATTTAGTGCTCCTCTTCCCCCACCACTTCCAGCCTTTCGCGTAAATGAAGCACCACCGTTTGCCTACACAGCTGTCAACTTTGCAGGTCCCCTATACGTTAAGACGTATGGTGTAACCAAGACTGCAAAATTCTGGATCTGTCTGTACACATGCTGCATCACTCGAGCTAACCATCTGGATATTGTACCTGACATGTCAACTGCTACCATTATCCACAGTCTGAAGAGATTCTGCGCCAGACGAGGACTACCAAGCAAGATAGTTTCCAACAACGGAGCAACATTCAAGGCTGCAGCACAAGTAATCAAGAAGATCATGGGCTGCCAGGAAGTAAAGCAACGTCTCTCCAAGGCTGGAGTAGAATGGAGTTTCAATCTTGAGAAAGCACCCTGGTGGGGTGGTATATTCGAGAGAATGGTCAGATCCACCAAAAGGTGTTTGAAAAAAATGATCGGCCAAGCTAAGCTGACATATGACGAACTACTAACAGCAATCATTGAAATCGAGGCCATCATTAACTCTCCTTTGTATCCTCAGATGACCTAGACAAACCTCTAACCCCGTCACACTTGATGATAGGTCGTAAGATTCTCAGTCTGCCCGACAACCTCAGCTATGAGGAGGACATCAACGATGAGGACTTCGAAGTTAATTCAGCACGTCTCAATAGGAGAGCAAAGCACTTGAACAACGTGCTCAATCACGGTGGAGACGCGAGTACTTACTGGAATTGAGAGACACACACTGATATAGCAAAGGAAGTGCTACAGTCACTCCCATTGCCATAGGAGACGTAGTCTTGTTGCACGAAGAAAGCCAACCCAGAGGATTCTGGAAGCTGGCCATGGTAGAAGAGACCATTACCGGCAGCGACGGAAAGACTAGAGGTGCAGTGTTAAAGGTTCGGGAAAGGCAGAACAACCACACTAAATCGCCCAGTGCAGTTACTGTATCCCCTGGAGGTCACTCACTGCCATCAGAAACAGGACACAACTGTGGAGAAACAGCCTACAGTTGACAGGCACCCCAAGACTCACTCAGAGGCATCAGCGACTTCGAAGAAGAAAAGAAGTGCAGCAATTAAAGCTCGGGAACAGATTAAGGCCTGTTCACCTGCAGAGGAGAACCAATCGGTTGACCACCATTAGTGGTCAACGTTGGGGAGGATGTTGTAGACTGTACTCTAAATAACTCGCATGTAACACTATTGTGAACAATAACAGCCTAGGGCTGGACATAGATTACAGAACAATAGACTGACATAATAACAATAGCATATGTTACATCCTACTGTACGTTGTATTGATTCATATAAAAGAAAAGAGCTAGGGCTGTATTTTCAGTCTCTCTCAATCTCTCAAAAATTCTGTGTCAGTTGACAGCATTGTTGTGCGAGAACGCTGCGTGCTCAGCTGGAGCTGAATGGTTGTAATTGTACAGACGCCGACCGCAAATTATTACAAGGAACTTAATTATAATTAAAGTCATTATACAATAAAATTAAGTCACAATACATACACTCAGACACTCACGGTTTTATACAAATAATACAATTGTGTGTGTGTGTGTGTTAGTTCACTGTGAATGAAAAATTAGGATGAGTTGTTTGAAGTAGAATTGCCAACAGACACCCTCCGATTATGCATTCCACCCCAAATGTCTACTGCACGATCAAAGTCAAATGAACCAATAGGTGGCCCTTTGCAAAGGTTAGGTCCAGCAATGTCCTTGTACTTGCTTATTGTATCGATGGTTGTTTTCAAACATGGCTGTATGAGAGCCAGATCAACATTTTCTTTTTGGAAGATTCGAGACAGACGGCTAAGATGATGGAGTATGTCGGATAACAGATATGTAGTAGCCACAAACTTATAACATGTCATGAACCTGTATAGGCAATGAGCAGTGGGCTCACTATTTTCTGATGCTTCCCTGTTTAGGCTCACTAAGACAGAAGGCAATGTACGTATAAGAGATTTGATAGCATTGTCATGCGATAATCAGCATACATCTTTTGCTTGTTTACTTGTGGGTCATCTAACACTTCCTGCATCATATGGATGGTATCGAGTTAGACACATGAGCTGCTGCTAGCGCTAGCCTATGATTAACACAGTGAATAGCAATTATTCTTGGACTATGTTCGAGTAGCTACTCCAGATATTCGTCCTGTCACTACTGCTGGACCATCACTTCCAAATGCACAGAGTTTACTGGCTTGAAAAGCTTTGAGACTTAAAAACTTTAGCATTTCTCCTTCAATAGTCTCAGCCGTACCATTAGGAATATCCGTGATTGATGTTATAATTCCATCATCAGTAAGATATCTTCCCACAAGTACAAGCGGTTTAAGAACAGAAATATCAGTTAATTCATCAGTCATCAACGAATAAAAATCACTGGATTGCAGGTCACACACAATTTTCTCCTCTAAGACTAGTGACAAGCACTGAAGCATCTCAACTATGGATTGCTCACTGCTGTATTGAGCATTTCTACCAAGGCACAAGTAATCACAGACTTAGCGTGGCGGGGCGCCATGGTACCACACTTTAGCAAGAACACTGCTATCAAAATATAGACTATCACAACTACAAGTAGGTCTCTTTCTTTTGTCGGCCACTTTGCCGCACGAGTTGGCAGGCCACATGATCAATTTATCAGGAAATTTGCCGATTTTGGCCATAATAATTATCGCTGACATAGAATGACTTCACAACTTGGGTAGCTGCATTGGGGAACTGTAATTCAAAGTCAAGTACATTTTGCTTGATGCACATGGTTGGCGATGAAGGATAAGGCCAAAGGTAGTCTTATAGAGGCTCATTGCGATCATTATGCCAGAGGAAACGGTGTAGATCCTTGTCTTCTTCAGTGAGGAGCATAGCATGTGACCTATGAGAGCGGTTCCAGAAACGAATCAAGACATCTATCAGTAGTGTATGTACAACCATTAGAGTCGAGTTAAGTGAGATACCAGAGCAGCAGAGGCATCAAACACAGCACGTACCTTTGTAGTGGTACTCGTGTTTATGCAAACAATGTGCATTGGCAGATAAAATACCTGTTCTGGAGATTTCTGAACATCATCTAGAGAGACTTCTTCAGCATGATTTTGGTCGAAGTACTCTTGGATCACATCTATGATTTATGGGAAGATTCCTTTGGAGTGAGTGGATCTCTCTAACGACAGGCAAGGCTTGAAAGCATGACTCACCAAGTTTGGTAGTCAGCGTACGTTTGGGTAATGGTACCAGAAAGTGACCTTGGTTGTCACTAGTGTGACGTTTGTTGAAGTTCTCGAGAGAGAGAGTACAATCAGCAATTACTTTCTCTTTGATTTCCAAAGATTTGTGGAGAAGATCATCACCAGTGGCAAATGATGTCAAATGAGTAGAGACCAACCCTGTCTGACCAGCATTGCCAGCTAGTACCCACCAAATTCAGCATTCAGTTCTTACGAGATCTGCGCCGCTGGCCATATGGCGTATTATCTCAACAAATGTACATACACCAAGCAGTAGGTCAATCCTTCCTGGCTTGTGATGATCAGGGTCTGCAGGTTGAAGAGATTCCAACCTTGACCAGGAATGATAGGATGCACAGGTAGGTCACCAGTGCTCTTGGGTACAATGAATGCTTTGACACTGGGGCGATCAAGATTGCATGAGTGACAGATTGTTTTCCATCACTATGGTGCAAAGCAGCTATGCCACAGATCTTTGCATTCTGGGTGAATTGGTGAAAACGCAAAGATTGAGCTAGTGGTAGAAACTCCTCATGGTGCTGTCAAGGTTCGTGCGCTGCTGGATACTGGATCCTCAGCATCTTTTGTTTTGGAGTGTCTAGTAATGACTTGGCACGTCATCAACACAAATGTTTGCGGAGATAGACATGTGCATGTTTGTTTACTAGCATATAATTAATGAAGTTTGTACACGTTTGTTAATCCTTGTGTATGTGTGTGTGTGTGTGTGCTTGCATGGGTTGTTTGATTTTTAGTATTGTGTGCGAGAGGCTGCTGACTTCTGGGATACTGCCCCAGAATTAGATGATATTAATTTTCGTATCAATTTGAGCAGTATTATGCAAAGGTATACAACTGTAACAATTTGAATTCTTATGACTGTGCAAAAACATTTACTTACTAGATGAAAGAATTATGCCCACAGAACTGCAAGAAGCTTCGTTTATGATTATCTTGTTCACTTATAAAGAGGGTCTTACTTGAAGAGATTGAATCGTTTGTACTTTCAAAAGATTGTCTGTATGTAAGCTCTTTCAGTTTGCTTTTCTCCAATTGTAATTCTTCTCCTAAAGTGTTTAAAAGAGTATACCAATGAAATCCAAACAGCTGTTGCCAAAGACTGACCTAACTCCTGGGTGAGATCTCTTGCCGATGGACAGAAATGTACATGTACATATGTATTTCTTTTCTTTATCAGAGAGGATATCAATATCATGCATGGTGCAGTGAGAATTGGTGGGGGAATGTTCCTGACTAAACTGGATGGTATGATAGCAGTCTGTAATTTGTATAAAAGAAACTTGAGCTGCAACAAAACACTTATTATTGAAATACTGATTGTTTTTACAAGAACACCCTCAAATTGTTTTTAATCAGCATCGTAACTAGGTATAAGAGATCAAAGTAAATACACAATGTCATGCCAATCAGCTAGCAAAAAAAAAGTGTTCTGCTGTGATAAATGCTACCTATGGCATCGGTATCAACAAAAACTGTGGCTGTTAAACGAACATAATAAAGTGGAGAACATTTTTACTGTACACTCACCTTGATTCTCTGCGATTTATAGCAGTATATATCACTTAGTCTAGTTCTCTCTTGCTCACACACACATGTACTAACATGCATACACACCCACACTCGCTCATGAACTCACTCACACACACAAGCACTGTTTAGATGGTATGTATTCAAGAATTATGATAACCGAGAGAGTGAAAAAGTCACCCAATACTGATGTTGACTTACCCATTCAAACAACTGATTGAAGGACAACTTTTCATGAAGAGTAGACACTTGAATAATTATCTTTACATAGTTTTTTAGCAACAGTATAGGTCAAGGTATCATATTATGGAAAACTTCAAAGTTACAAGCCTGGTGGAGCATGAACTTGTGTGTATACTTGACCTTGTTTACTTGCTATATAATATTTAAACGTCAGTTTAAATGGAGTTAATTGCCAAATGATGGGTCACTCCTTGGGTGTGGCAATGCTCTACTTGCATGGCCAACTAACCACAGGCAGTACTGTGCATAATAATTTATATGCTCACATTGGTAACCTCAATAGTATACAGTACAAGCTACGGTCACGCGTTTTCTTTTTGTTTTTCTTCGTAGATGGCAGATCCTAGCGAGCACCCCTAGCCACATGCACTGACATCCGTTGCTCTTACGGACCCGATAGCCACTTCTTCGACAGTAATAACTTCCAACTCACAAAACACCTGGCAGCCTTCACAAAATAGCACCGGGAGAATGATCCTCTCACTATTGTCAGTGCCTATACCAGCCAAAGTAGTCCGGAAGATCCAGTCGGGCCAACAGATAATATCAGGCTCATTCAGCAACTCGAGGAGCTCCACCAATACCTATGTTGGGTCCAAACCGCCCAAGCCTGCGAGAAGTGTCGACCCTACCAACGTGGCTGCATTACTTTCTGGCATACGTAGCAGTGCTTACTGCCACCCGGGATAAACTAGCCTATGCCAAGTTGATCATCATGGAAGCCCTTTGTTCAGGGAACCAGGGTTGGTTGGACTATGACAGAGCTTTCCGACAACAGCTGGAGGCAAATCCCACCACCCCCTGGAATGTCCTTGTTCCATCACTGCAGACCACTAAAATACTGGCTGTACAGCCTCGCAACCCTACATCTATGCAGAAGCAGCAATGCCCTCTGTGCCATGAGCTAGACCACAGCAGAAGCGATTGTGCGTTACGATATCTTATCCACTGGCACAGCCGCGGAAAACCCTACACACAAACATCTGTATTTTTTGGAACAAAGGGGCATGCCGATTCCCTAACACTTGCACATAAAGCCATGTATGTGCCACATGCCCAGGAGCAGTATCCTATTGTGCATGCCTGAGACCTGGGTAGTAAACATGCATCCAAACTTAGAAAATATTTCAAAAAAAATTCTTAAAAAATCAGTAGAGATCATGCATCGAACCATGGACCATACAGTCCACACTGCTTACTACCTATCTATCCCACCAGGCTGTTCCTGCCAGCTTTCCCTTTTTAGCCTTACTTTAATGCAATCTCTAATAATAATATATTGCACTAGACCCCTATCCCTTGCCCCAGCCCTAGCACTACCCCTAGCACTAGCCACGGCCTTAGCACTAGCCACGGCCTCAGCCCTAGCCTAGTAGACTAGCCATATATTACATATATTAATCCATATATTCATATACTAGTAATGAATATGCTAATTAGGATACTAGTTTACTTCTGCCATTAACCGAGACCTGACAGCTCGACGTACAAGCTAAGACGGAACACAACTGGCAAGCAGTGACTATGAGCAGTGGCAGACCAGCTGGACACTATAGAGCAACTTGATATAGTTGATTACTCAGTTCCAATAGATATTATACATGTTGCCTCTATGTTAGCATACAGGTTTAGGTGATTATTGTATTGAATGTGAGACTGGCACGTAACCCTACTATTATTGTCAAATTTAAATTAACTTTGATTCTTATTGTTTGCATGGGGGCAGTTGGGTACCTGCAAACTATGCTTCGGGATAATTATTATTGTGTACGATAATATATTCACATAATCATGCGTATCCCAGGTAGCGGGTTGACCCTTACCTGCACCAACATAGTGGATAATAAGTACAAGTATCTGGAGGACCTGGAGAAGCTCACACCACCTCTACCCACCGAACGGAGTCCATGGACTTCCCCTATCCAGCTGCACGAGCTTTGACCATTTCTCGATACACACCCGGACCGGAAATTCTCAGCATACATTCTGAAGGGGCTGACTGAGGGGTTCTGCATTGCAGGCAGAAGTACCCTGCACTCATGCCTATGAAATCACCCATCAGCTATAGCTAACCCTGCCATCATAGACGAATGATTGCAAGCAGAGCTGGCAGCAGATCGACTTATTGTGCCTACTGCAAGAGAGCACTTACCGGAAATACACATCAGCCCACTTGGGCTAGTCCCGAAATCCCACCAATCAGGAAGATGGAGGATGATTTGCGACCTATCATCTCCCGTTTACCATAGTGTGAATGATGGCATCTCACCAGATCATTGCTCTTGAAATATGCTAGTGTGTACGATGCGGTGCGGATTATCCGTCTCCTAGGGAGGGGTACAAAGCTAATCAAGCTAGACCTACAGGATGCTTACAGAATAGTCCCTGTCCATCCCGAGGACTCATCACTATTGGGTATTCAATGGAGGCAGCGGATATATATTGATCGGGTCCTTTGTTTTGGGCTCCGATCAGCACCAAAAATTTTCAATGCAGTGGCAGATTTCATAGCATGGACGTTACACTCCAGAGGTATTGAACATCAGCTGCATTACCTAGATGGTTTCTTGTTTCTGGTTTCTCCAAATTCAGCAGAAGAAAAACTAGTCCTGGAGACTGCCTTGGATACTTTGCGCCTGCTGGGGATCCCAGTGGCATCAAGAAAGACAGAGGGTCCAGCAACTATTCTCTCATTCCCTGGGAACTTAATCGATACCTCTACATTTGAGTTACGCCTACCCCACGAGAAGCTATTACGCATACAGCAGCTCCTAGAAGAATGGGCTCGCAAAAGGATATGTACAAGGAAGCAACTAGAGTCACTGCTGGGCCACCTCTCTCACGCTACTACAGTCATCCCACAGGGTCGCATATTCTTGCGCAGTCTGTTCAATCTCCTTCCCCAGATGTCACACCCTTGGCACCATGCCTGACTCAATTTGAGTGCATGGGCACACCTTGCTTGGTGTTTTGTGCGATTGGAATGGCACAGCGTTTTTTAGAGGTTTACCTGCGACTTCCCATTTGACATCAGATGCCTCAGGAAGCATTGGCTGTGGAGCATTCACCCCTCAGCGGTGGTTCCAGTTGAAGTGGCCTGACACATGACGGGAGAGACACATCACAGCAAGGAACTGATCCCAATTGTCATCGCGGTGCCGGTCGGGGGGCTAGGGTGGTCGGGCCAGCAGGTTATGTTTAGCTGCAATAACATGGCAGTGGTGGAGGTTCTGAACCGCCAGTCAGCAAAAGACCCACTAGTCGTTCACTTGCTGCGTTGTCTCGCCTTTTACACCGTAACTTACCGGTTTGAGTGCGCTGCTCAGCATATAGCAGGGAGCAGCAATACGGCCGCAGATGCAATCTCCCATTACAAAATAGCACTGTTTCTGTCTCTCTACCCACAGGCATCCCTGGTCCAAGTTCCAGAAGGAACAAATACTTCCAATTCTGTGCAGCATATGGGTATGCACTACTGCCGATAACAGACCAAATACGTACTCACTTTAGCGCTTTCTTGTCATGCACACTTCACTGGAACACAATTAACTCTTATTTATTTAAGTGCAATTCGCTTTTATCAGATTCGAGCTGGCCTTCCTGATCCGAACCTCTCTCTCTCTCTCTCCAAGAATCACATAAGGAATACACAAGCAGTCAGGAGGCTCTCCATCACACCGCAATTTCTACACAGAATACATGTCCACTGGTCCAAGATGCCAATTACATACGACAGATATATGCTATGGGCTGCATTTTTGCTTGGTTAATTTGGCGCCATGAGGCCTGGGGAATTAACGACCCAACACTCTCACCACCTAACCCATCTGAAAGATATCTGCCCATCTTAGTGGACTCTTGAGACGACCCCAAAGTTGTGATGGACTATATGCTAAAGACAAGGGAGGGACACAATTGGTTCCTGCTCATTTGGATGGTCTGTAATAGAAGATATGTACAGACGTGAAGTAGCAAGGATTAAGGATGGTCATTGCTCACGAGTCCCAAAGTGGAAAGAAAGTTATATTGCTAGAGATGCATGGACACGATTAAATGTGCAGCCATCTGCAAGTAAATCGAGTCTATTATTGGACTTTATACTCATTGCTTTTACATGAATACACATGTGTTTAGCAAGACAAAGTGATTGCTGAATTATGTGAAAATGCTCGCAGCCAACCACCACCTGCTGATGCTTTAAGTGTTGAACTGACAATCAACTACCTATCAGCATTGAACAACCTGTTTGAGCGCTCCCCATAATTGGAAACCAAGTTCGTATTTTTGATCATCACGGGAGGACAATGCAAAGGATGGATAGTAAGTTTCAATTCTTTGTACAATGGGCCTATCAACAGTATCCAAATGAACACTCAGTGAAATTTCTCTCTTTGCAGGTACATGCATAATGTGTTACAAGTACTTTTGCGTGTTCTCTCACACACCAACACAATGTGTCATAACACTCATTATTACACACACACACACATACGTGGGACCTTCTCAGGAGTATGAGGTCTGGCTTCAAGGGTCTCGTTGAAGATTTCCTGAGCTATCATCCTGGGTATCATCTCAACCCCAAACATCTCAATGGCAGTGCTATTGAGACACTTTTCTCTCAGCTGAAACACACTACTGGTGGACATCTGAGTGGGGTTAACTATGAGGCTGCAAAAGCAACACTTCTAGTTCAGAAACAGATCAAAGGAAGAGATACTTATCGTTCAACCGAGAAGAAAAAAAATTAATGATCATTTAATTCTCCACAGCGTACACTTTAAGTTTATCTCTGAGTCCAGTGCTAGCATCTACAACTTTCTTCTGTTGTATGCATGACAATTTTGTTGTAGAACGTAGAAACTCATGGCACCTGGCATTGTAGATTTTCCATAGCAATTTGTTGTGGATAGATTCAACATTTGCTCTTAAGAAACCAACCTTAATTTCATTTACTGCAGATACAAATGTTTCCAGCAAAACATTGTCCATCTCCTTTGAAGTTTTGGTGGCCTATATGAAGAATATATAAAAATTGTATAACACGCAATCTTTTCATCACTATAATTTATCACTTACCTCAAATAGTTTCTCTCCATATCTCAGTTGGTAGGTACGTGAATTTAAGTTTTCCACCATTCTGGTTTCAATTGCATGCATCCATGGTACAAGACTGGAACGCATGAATCTTAGCCCCCCCCTGTCCAGATATTGAATTAACAGCCAATGGTAGCTGACTTTTACTATCATTTGGCAGTCTAATAGCTAGTCTCGCGGGCCAGCACCTTTCAAGGAAAAAAAGGGTCTGGTAACACTCGCATAGCAGTTTTGTTCAAGAGTCCAGGAATTTCTTGGACCGTTTAATTGGCCACAGCGTGTTAGCTATGTAAACTCCAATAGTAGGTGAAGCCATTGCATCACTTGTCAATATTGATAACACACTAAAATCTACTGACAAACTACTGATACACTATAAACAAAAAACAAAAAACTCAAGAAAAGTCAAAACGACAACAAACCCAATTGTGGAAGAAGCCGAAAGGCTTATGGAAGATGCAGCAAGGAGAAACAACGAAAGAACTTTCCTGTCGGTCTACCTTGAAGCCGACTGGGATCTCAGATCTCTAAACCTAGAAGATGAAAGAGATCGACTTTGCTCGATCCACTGGAGGATCCGGCGTTGGTTCAGGCTCCCAAGTGAAGATGACTGGCCGGACCTCCAGAACACAGAAGAAACAGACTACACATCCCAATTACAGTTTATAATAGCCATAATTATGTATTCAAAATTCAAACTTTCAACTTTACTCTTATGAGAGACATTTCTATTTATCCAAAACCACACCCCATATAACCACACCCCCTTAGCGCACAACGCGCATGCCTTCTAAACAGAACACTAACGACCCGTGACGAACATGTGACATCACGTCACACGCCAAGCCAAGGAGAACCTAACCTAACGCACGAACAACTAGCCTCCATTTTCGAGTTATTTCCTGCTGAAGAAGACTACTCGTCGAAAGGCCTACAGGAAAAATTCTGGAAGATTAGCAATTGGAGCATTTGGAAGACATAGAAGAAGCACGTGGAGAGTACGGAAGAATTTATTGGAAGAAATTATTGGAAGATTTAAGAAGTGAGAAAGAATTATACCAGGAAGAGATATATATACGGAAGTAACCCTAAAAAAAACAAAAAGAGAACAAACCAAATCCTAACCATATCTTTCCTAAAACCCATTGACCTGACATACAGAAATGTCAAAGAGCACTAACAAAACCAACTACACGCGCAGCCCAATTAACCTAAGAAATGGCATCTCCAAAGGCCAAAGAACACTCACAAACAAACAAACCAGCCATCTAACCTACTCACATCGGTACCTGAAACACAACAAAAAAGCCAAGCAGGGATTAACCGAACAAGTACCCGAACCGACCTAACGGGCTCACAAGTCAATGGAACTGGCAGCAACAATAGCCCTATGGACTTTACCAACACAGATGACGTAAACACACAAGGAGCAACCATGCCCTCACCCAAAGATGGACTAAATCCTGGGGGACAAGACCTGAATGTGACCAATACAGCAAGACTCCTTGCCGGAGGAGACTCAATCGATGACTTAAACGTATCTGGACTCCTAAACCAAACTGTTGAAGGAACAAGTCAACTAATGATGGAGATTGAACAAGCCTCACAGCCAACCAGACACACAACAGAAATAACCAACAACCTAGCCGAAACTGAAACACTCCTAACCGAAAAAGGAAAAAGGCTGAGAGCAGGCTTTACCATCTTAACCAAGGCCAACCACCACAAACATTTCATGGAAGTCTGCCTAAAAGAAGGAAAGCCTCCAAAGAGCATGTCTCTATGGTGTAAGCCACATATATACCATTCTGATGCTGAAGTCGAAAAGGACTGGAGAGACATTCTACACCATGCCTGTCTAAAGCTAGTAAGCTTACTGATAAAACATCACTCAAAAACAATCAACAAAGAAAAACAAACCCTCAAAGAAATCCACACAGATATCAAAGAACTAGCCAAGAATGAACAAGACCCTGACACTAGAGCACTAATACAAAGGCAATGGAACGACATAGCAAGAAAAGCAACAAGAGAAGCTACTCAGCTCAGTGAAACACTAAAGGACTCAAAAGACAGCAAACTGACTAACAAGAAAAGAGAGACATACAAAGAAGAAAGCACAAGTCCCAAACACAAAATGAGAAGAACGGAAGAAGGAAGCTCACATGGGAAATCCTCCCACGACCTTCTGCAATCACCTACTCATGCAGTATCAAAAAAACGAAACACCCCCTCGGCAACCAGAAAGAGAGGTACGCTTCGAGAGAAGAGGCAACCAACGACACTTCCACCAAGAGAGAGGAAAAGGAAGAGTAAACGGAAGAGACTACCCTATCGAACCTCAAGACAAAGAGAAGAAGAAGAAATAAATTTTTGAACAAATTAAGTCATTTTAACTCTTTTTTGAATTTGTCTTGTACAAGTTTTAATAATAATGATTATAATAACAATGATTTATCTGATCAAAAAACAAATAATGAACCAAAAGCGGATGAACAAAATGAATTAGTTATATTAAGCACAAAATTCAAACCCACTGTAGATCAAATCAAAGTACTCAGAAAAGGCCTAAGCTTTGTCCCTAAACCTAAACCATAGATAATACATACTCACCGTGGATATGAAACGCGCCTGTTTTACGGGGAAATTACTGAGAATTTACACGCGAAGCTTGCAGCTGCTTTGCGGAAGCGCNATAAAGGTTTCGAGTTTATCATTAGGGTAATGTCTTTCTTTGAAGGGCTTTGGAGTGTATTTAGGTTTGTTAAATGAGTCACTGATATCTGAGTAGAGATCAGACACTGACAAGCCATATTGGGTCATTCTTCTCCTTACTGTACGTAGAGACACACCAAGTATTGTACGTAGAGACACACCAAGTATAGAGGCAATCTTTGGGCAACTGAAATGTAACTGTAGGAGATGTTCAAGCTGTTCTTTGGGGATATTAAACTTTGGCCGTCCTCTAGGCCTCTGTAAATCATCACACTCTTGCATGAAACTCGCTGTGTATCCCACATTATTTGGTTCTTCCATATGCTGTTGTATATCAACAAGTAGACTGTGGCACATTCCCACTTGTTCAACAAGAAGATCATCCTCACAGTACACAAGCAAAAGTCTGTACAGCTGACTGCAAACGAATGTAAGGGTATCCAGTGAGGTTGGTGAACGATCTTCCTCGAACTTTTCTACTGCTCTGACAACAGTTCCACATACAGTAGATATAGCTACTTGAGAATCAGACTCCATGCTGTAAATATGTGCTAGCCAATTTTTCGCTTTGACGACCCCTTACCTAGAGACTAGGTTCAAAGGTCAACCCTTCCCCTAACTGGCAAAGCACACCTTCATGCAGAGCAAGACCGCCTTCATAAAGGCAGCAGCGCCTTCATCTAAAGCAAGACCACCTTCATAAAGATGCTTGCGCCTTCATAAAGGCAGTAGCGCCTTCAGCAGAGCAAGACCGCCTTCATAAAGGCAGTAGCGCCTTCATCTAAAGCAACATCAAAGATGCTTGCGCCTTCATGCAGAGCAGGACCACCTTCATAAAGGCAGTAGCGCCTTCATGATATGATCAAGACCGCCTTGTGAATCATGCAAACCATGTTCATAGTGTTCATAGTATAATCGCATAATTTTGGCACTAATAACACTTTATACTCAGCTGGCTTAAAAGCAACTTTAAGGCCTGGCATTCACAGATGCATGGTCTATGGATACCCAGCTAGCAGGATAATGCTTAAATTTTGCTTGGATTTCATTATTTTGGACCATTTGTAAACATACAGTAGTAGCTATATGTCTACTGTGGTCAAGGACAATAGACAATAAAGTCTACCTAAAAGCCTGAAAATAACACGTGAAGTGGGTGGAATATTCACTGCCTGCCTGCTTAACCTGAAAGATTTTGGTTGTGCATGCTGAAGTCTCTGTAACCAATTACCTTTCAGTCTTCAATATTTAGGAGGTGATGTAGACTTTTTTGGTACTAGTAGTATGTAAGAAGATGAGCAAAGCAAGTAGATAGAGCTTCAGCCTCCTGAGATGCTTCACTTTACTGATAGTATAGATTATATGCTATAATACCCATGCTGATAGTGTACAAGTAACCACTATATACACCTTAGTAGAATCATGAAAAAATGAGAATTTGTTACGGAGATATTGCAATCTTGAATATTAGTTCCCCAATCCAAAGCATTATATCCGTTAATTATTAAGTTCCTACCAGGTCCTCTGCTCTAAATATGACTAATTTGCTAATAGGAGTGTATTCAAATCATGTTATCTAAAATCAAGCAACATTCTCCATCTTCTAACGTGATTGGAACATCACAACTTCACAAAGGGGTCCAAATATTTCAGAGGGTGTCAATTGCCTATGCATCATACAAAAGTATTTGCTTCAGGGGGTCTTTTCACTATGTGACAGCACACTACAGGAAACACAGAAGATAGTATTGACACATCTACAACTGATTCTACAAGACCCCATTTTGAAGCAATGAGTTCATGGTCAGCAAATTTCCAGTAGTGAGTACACAAGAAGCAGGAACTATATACATATATGGCTATGGGTATTGAACTGGTTGCAAAGAATCATTTTTTTGATGAAGCTTCCTAACCACAATCGACTCATTCAAGTATTCCCTGATGCAATGCATACTGNCACACACACATACACACACACACATACACATGCACACACACACACAGTGGTTACGTGATGACTTCCTGAAGTATCTAACTGATTGGGAGAAAGAGATCGACGATATTCCTGGCCTTTCTTCGAAGGAGAGACAGAAGATGTGCCTGAGCAGAGAGACTCTACAGGGGTTGAAAATCACAGGTAAAATTAAAATAAAATGTTTCAGTGCCTTAAGATGTTTTCATAATCTCGTGAATGTGTATACATTTATATAGTTACTGATTTTGTTGAACTCGGCCCAAAACTTCTCAAGGTACCTGGAGTGAGCTATCTTCTGAGTGAGGTGTTCTCACAGGATCCCCTGGAGAGATATTTCTCACGACAGAGACACAGAGGTGGCAGCAATGATAACCCCGCAGCTTACCAGGTGCCATTCAATGCGAGTACTCTACTCCAACAGAGGTTGGTATACAAAGATTTGAAAACCATGAATGTGCAACCTCAAGAACAAAGCTGTAATTTAGACATTGTTTCAATGCCTCTACGTAAACGTCCAAGAATCTGTTAACATCTAAACAATTATTTCTTATAGCTGTTGTGAGTACATATAAGATAATATACAGAGGATAGTACAATGATGAGTATGCTATTTACACAATATTAGTCACTTATTTAGAGGCTGAAGACTTTTCCGCAGTCCATGTTTGGAACTGCCTTCAAACTTCATCGTCCATCCTTTAGCAAAAGAATGCCCACGAATACTGAATACTGAAGAAACTTCTCAAAAATAAAGCAGAGGTGAAGAAGAGCACAAGCACATGTTCACGAGTTAGACCACTTACCAGTATCGAATGTAATGCTATACGTTACATGGCTGGGTATGTAGCCATCACCTTGCTGAAGAAGCACAGAAGGCCAACTAAAAGCAGCTCACGTGTCAAAAGTCGAAATGACTTCTATGTAAAGATCTTGAGAAAGATGAAGGCTGAAGATCTTCCTGGAGAAGTTCAAAGTGTAGCTGACTACACTCGATTGTGGGGAGAGCTGTTGGACAGAGGTGGTCTATATCATATTAATGATGAGGTAAACTATACTGTAATAATATTATGACTTGCAACTTGAGTCTATTGTATTTGATACACTGTCTAGGTCTACCGATTGATGGAGGCAATTGAACTGAGTGTAAGAAGATTTTTCAACACGGACTCAGTCCAACCAGAAGCTGATCAAAATCTTTAAAAAATTACCTTAAATGCTGTTCTGTCAAATGACACAATCTTGACAATATGGGAGTCAATCACCGGAGATATTCCCGAAAGATATGAACAATACAGCATTGACTTGCTACTTGCTGTAACTGAGCTATGGATCTATCCATTAATAACTGAAGGACAAGCCTGGAATCTTTTTGCTTCTCTTTAGGGACAACTGGTGGCTGTAAAGGTAGACCATACTCGCCATGTTTCAGTGCTACAGCGTTGCCGATGAAATGTTGACCACATGTACCCCCTAGCAGCTGAAGGCAACTTATGCTTAGTGCTAGCATCAGTAATGCAGGTATTGATTTTGTTGGCTAGATACATGGCCACACTTGCAACTTTTGAGTCATCCATTTCTTCTAGACACTTCAAAAAACCTTGCATATCTTTTCCTTTAGGGGAACATTGGATTAATTGTTCATTCTTCAACGAAGATGTACAATCCTTAAAAAAGGTTGAAAAACCACAGCCACCCAAGTCTTCTTCTAAGCAATCCTATAATTATTAATCAGGGGAATCATAAATTTCAGTCTGCATAGTTATTCAATGACTTACATTACATGCATTTGCAAGGCAGCTGCTGGTTTGTTCCACCTCTTGCAACTCTTCCATTGGATCAGCAATGCTATCGTCTGTGCAGCAGCTCCAGTCACTTTCACTACTAGTAGAAGGAAGCTCGCCAATTGGGTAGTTCTGAAAAGAACTGGTTGAATCAACACCACTAAAACTTGCCTCATCAATCGTTGCCTCTGCCATCTTCTTCCACTTGAATTTTACCGCCAAAGTCGTGCCATGCGCTTGCGCTGTTATACAGTGCCCGTATATCATTTCCGTTTTTTTTTCCCGTGGCCAGGACAAAGTGGCGCGAATAATCAATTAATATCCACGGTGAGTATGTATTATCTATGCCTAAACAAACAAACATAAAAAACTTGTACACGGACATTTGCAAATTTATCCAAAAACTCAGAAGCACATACTATAGCAACACTATTTACCAAAACAAAAACCAAGATCAACATCAGAAACTAGCAAATGAAAAGAATGACAAAACTGCAAGAGACTCATTTAACAAACCTAAATACACTCCAAAGCCCTTCAAAGAAAGACATTACCCTAATGATAAACTCGAAACCTTTATCCATAGAATGAGACTAGAAATCATTGATGAAACAAAACACAAACAAACCAAATCAGACAACATGACAAGAAGAGAACAAAAAGCACTAAATGAACTCAAACACAATAAACACATAATCATAAACAAAGCAGACAAAGGATCAACAGTTGTCATCCAAGATAGAGAGGACTATGTAAACGAGGGACTTAAACACCTTAACGACCCTCAAATATATGAAAAGCTACCTCATGACACTACTGACAAACATAAGGACCTCATTAATGATAAACTAGAAAGATTACATGAAAATGGATTTCTAAAAAAAGAATGGTAGAATATTGCAAACCATCAAATAGAGCAAGAACATCCAGACTATACTTCCTTTAAAAAATACACAAAAACCAAATGTCAATCAGACCGATTGTGTCTAGCTGTAACAGCATTACAGAAAACATTTCAAAATTTGTCGACACATGGCTACAACCCTTTGTTAAAAGCCTATCACCACACATCAAAGACAGTAATGAATTCATCAATCTCATCGAAAAAAACAAAATTCCTACAAACAGTATTCTAGTATCAATAGATGTAACATCCTTATACACAAACATACCGCACACAGATGGCGTAGAAAAAATAACCACATTTTAAGCCGAACACCCGGATGCATACAAATACCCGGAACAACCACATGTACTTGTAATCAAGGAGCTAATGAAAATGGTACTAGAAAACAATATCTTTACATTTGACGATCAATTCTATAAACAACTACAAGGAATAGCAATGGGGACCAAAATGGCCCTAAGTTATGCAAACATCTTCATGGGAATAATTGAAGAAATAATGATCAACCTATCAAAGGAAAACATAAACCTATGGAAACGCTTTATAGATGATATTTTCCTAATTTGGGTAGGATCTCGTGAGAAACTTAAAGAATTTATCTCAGCAATCAACCAAATACACCCAATGATTAAATTCACATTCAGAGCAGATGAAAACAAACTAATGTTCCTAGATCTAGAACTATACAAAGGAGAAAGATTTAGTGCAACAAACGTACTTGACATAAAAACACACATCAAAAAAAAACAATAAACAACTATATGTACACGCCGAATCATACCACCCCACTGAAACTAAGAAAGCTATAATGATTGGAGAGACCACGAGATACCTAAGAACTAACTCAAACAAGGACAATTTCATGAACATGCAGGAGAAGCTAATAGCTAAACTTGATGAAAGAGGTTACCCACCAAGAGAAACAAAAACACCATAATAGACACCTCACCTTAAAAAGGAAAAACAAACCCAAAAGACTCAACCAAACATTCTTAGTTACAACCTACAATTAAGATACCAAACGAATCAAAAACGTAATCAGAAAACACTGAAAATCAATTAAAAATGACCAGACCCTTAAACAAATCTTTCCCAAACCACCCCTAGTAGTAACTAGAGGTAACAAATCACTTAGAAACCTCCTAGTCAGAGCTAAACTAGCCCCACTGTCAAAAGACTCCACGAAAGAGACCAGTCAAACAAACACCCCTACCAATCCAATCACCATTGAAGAAAAATATCCACTCAACCTGTTCCAAGATAAATTAAATAACTTCACTAACCCCATTAGAAAATGCAAAAAAAACTATTTTACCTGTAAAATCCTAAGCACTAACACTTTCGCAATAAGCACCCATGACATAACCAAACACCCGATAAAGCTGCCTGTCCCTTATGAAAAATACAATTGCGACACCAAAAACATATATCTAGCCATTTGCACACATAAAGATTGTAAAGCACAATACGTTGGAATGTCAACTAGACCAATTAAATACCGAATATTTGAACACCTACAATCAAATAGCTCAGGCATAGGAAAACACATACAGAACAGTAACCACAAACGAGCAGACATAAAATTCCAGATCCTAGAAATGGCACTCCTTCACCTTGATAGAGAAAATTTAAACACATGGTTAAAACAGAGAGAATATTATTATTGGATATGCAAATTAGGAACTTTAACCAAACTTTCAAACAAAGGCCTAAATAAAACAATCTATGATAATAACAAATGAGATCAAACCCACATCACCAATACAAGCTATAAAGCACAGGCGCATGCAGTTCCCACCCATCCTGACTGTATCACTATAATATGTCACAGTTTTCCATTAGAGAATCCCACAAACGCTTCCTATTTGGAAAGAGTAAACTAACCAGTTGAGACGGGACTTGCTCTTTTACGTATGCCAAAATTTCATCCTGAGAAAAACTGTTGAGAATTTTTGTTCACTCACCAACGTTAAGCAACCTTACTTTGGGCACCTTTCTTAGCACACTTGCCTGTCTTCTTTGATGCACAAACTTTGCTCTCCCCAGTGCTTGTGCGTGCCATGGCCACGTGGCTCGAGTTTATGACTACCATGGAAACCGCGTGCATGGTATGCATCCAGTTTGTGGTTTGTACTAATTTCAGACTCGATTTGGGTCACTGTTACATGCCCTCTACCGCCTTCGGCGGTCGATAAGCCCTTGGTGTCATCTATGTTCATAAGCTCAATTGTAGACAAAGAAATGAACTCGCTCAATCTGACAACCATTCCTATCTTGTTTGTTCATTTTTTACGATTTGGCCATTCCCATGTTTGATTTACATTTCTAATGTTTTTTGTACTTGTTTCTTCCATTTTTTCCGAATAATTGTTTATAATATCGAATTTGGTCTTCAGCCTGAGCAGAGAACTTGCCTAGCAACTTGTGACAGCTCGCCCCAAGTTGAGTCATGCCTTTCAGAGATAACTGAAATCTGAACTCTCAAGTTAGCAATGTGATTATGTCAATTACTTGTGTGTCTTGTTAGCTATTGACTTCCCTACTGAAGAAAGGAACACAGAGAACGAGAGGATAGGATCTAAGACAGAACTTGGGGCACTGCACAGCATGCTTGCAATAGATTCTAAATAATGCACACTTGAATGTGGAAAGGGTCTTTAGGCTAGCTAGCTTAATAATAATGCATGAGTTTAGAAATAGTCCGTTTCATTTAACAAAGTATTTTGATTGCTTTGAAATGAGAACGTGACGTTACGTCCGGACTGCCGTTTTCACATATCTAGGTCATGTGCGCCATATGCAGCAATACAAAATCATCAATGTTTAGACTGCCATAAGACCTCGGGTATACCGTATATCTAAATAACAGAACCACCACGTTAAAATTTGGACTATCAGCTTTGACACAGAGGTTGTTCAACGTCTCTAGCTCTTACTGATCCTGAGAAATACCAGTATAAACAACGGGTATTGGAAACAGATAAAGCTGGTCTGATTGAGCCTTGCTAAACACAAGAAGCTCTCAAGAATTATGCGGCTCATACCGTACAGCTAGCTAGTCTTTTAATACTTTAATATATTGTATTAATTTTGGAAGAATTACTGGGCATGTACATGTCAAAGGTAGCTAGTTCACATGCATTGACCATTTTGGTTACTTTATTTCAGTCATGACTGTAAAAAAACAAAGCAAAAAGGAGAAAAGAAGTCTTTCTTCGTCTCCCTTCAGAAAGTGATAAAATGCGACAACTGTGGATAAATCTCAATGAAAGCACTCTTAAAGAACACCACAAGGTATGCAGCGATCACTTTCCAAATGGAGACAAATCACAGCTACCTTCTCTTTCCCTTGGTCCAAGATTTGTTTCACCCAAGAAACCTGACACAGAACGAGGCAAGCGAGCAGCAAAAAGGATGTCTCTCTTTGTTGCCCCAAAACCGAAACACTCGAAGAGAATGTAATTGTCATTGTGTCACGAAAGTGAAACAAGCGAAGATCCCGTCTTCACGATCAGCTACACCTGGCCCAATGTCTGTACAAGCAGGAGAGCAATTGATGAGTGATTATTCTTTCCATGAACTACCATCAGAAAGTCTAGACTCTTCATGTGCTTGTATGACAAAGGCGAGTGTCACAAGGCAGAACTGGTCAGCAAAGCATTGATAGCCCGTATTGAGTTTGTAGAATCAGAAAATAAGACCCTTTAAGCAAAACTAGACAGTCTAAAACCCAATCCATTCAGTCTAGATTCTATAGTACACAGTGAAAAACTTGTTCATTTTTATACTGGATTCTCATCCCACTTGTTGCATTCTAGATCCACTGAATCAATTATTCCTGACACTTGTGAAATTAAGACTTAACCTCAGAGAACGGGATCTAGCATTCAAATTTGATATTTTAACTGGAAGAGTATCCAAATATTTCATTACATATACATTTTTTTTGTATCATTATTTGAAAGAAATTAACTGGATGCCATCAGCTGATGAGATTCGTGGAACTCTACCCCATGCTTTTAAAGATAATTATCCTGATACATACACTATCATCGACGGAAGTGAAGTATTCATTGAGAAGCCTAGTGATCTACATCTACAGTCATCTACGTAGAGTGATTACAAACACCATAACACTAAAATTTTTGCTGGGGTGCTCTCCAAATGGAGCTGTAATGTATGTCTCACCTTTAGAGCAAGCGATCAATTTTCGGACGCCGTTTCTGACTTACCTGTAGATGCTACTGCTTTGAGACTACGACCACAAGATAGCCCATAAAAAATTACCTGAAGTTGTGCAAACTTCAAGCACCACCCACCTACTGTAAGGCTTCCTTGCCCCAAAAAAGGGGTGTGTCTGAAAAAACATAAAACTATCGTATTTCGAACGGCAACTCCAAAAGACCTATAAACTTATGCCAGAGCTGCCAAATCTGGAAGTCAAGAAGTTCAGTCTTCCTGCTACTCATATTCCAAGAGAGGGCCTAGTTGCAACTAGCACTGTTGTTATATTAAGCCGAAATATCATTGAGATCGAGTGATCAAATTTCGGACCCTATTTTCACTGTTTTTGCTGGATTTAAGCAGCTATTGAGAAGGCAAGCAAGTTTTGAGTAGATATACATGTAGAGCAGCTTACTATTAGCTTTGATATGCAGTTTGATATTGCTTTGTCCAGTATTTTGCCAGCTGTCCAAGTCGCACCTATATCGGTATAGTCTGTAGGTACGATTATGTATATTCATGGCCATCTGTACCATTCCTATGTACCCAGTACTACCGTACTGGGAATATTACACATGCACATTCACACACTCACATGCATCCACCCACCTACCTGCAACACAACTTCATTGAATTACTCATATAAAACCAATTTTAAAAAATTTCAAAATGATGCTCATTCTCCCCATTCTTTTGATTACTTTTCCTTGCAGCTTGGTTCGCCTACTTAGATGCATGTCCTGTAAGAAAAATATTGTCCATACGATATGTTCAACTTCTGGCAGCAATGTCATACCAGATAGACTTTAGTGTTCATGTGTGTGTGTGTCTGTGTGTGTTAAACTGCATGCTAGAGGTAGAATCACAGTCAGATTCCATAATACCATTGGAGGCAATTTTCATTGTTAAAATTTTTTTGCTACACACGCAAGTGGTGAAAAATTAAGCTTGCAAAAATTTCCTTATCTATATCCAAATGATAAATGGGTATTAAGCTCACTAGAGGAGAGTACATATGGGTGCACATCTTTTCGCACATTCCTTTGATCCTCATTTTTCGTTTGCATTATTGTATCCAAACCTACCTAGTGCTTTTCAGAAGTAGCAACTTTGTCAAGTGGGTATTTACCAATCAAAAGAAAGAATATCTTCTCTATAACATCCTTAATTGACAGTATGCATTGCATCAGGGAATGCTTGAATGAGTCGATTGTGGTTAGGAAGCTTCATCAAAAAAATGATTCTTTGCAACCAGTTCAATACCCATAGCCATTGGCCTGGACAAAATGTAATATGTGTTATACCCTAAAATTTGAAAAAAAATTGTGTTAAAAATTCATGCAACAAATTTTTGCATTCATTTAAAGCTTTTATAGCTTAGTGAGTTGCCATGTACTTCTATCAAGCTACAGTGCTTCTATGTAAGACAGCAAAACTTTTTATTTTGTCTTATTGCTTATTTTTGTATAAACTACGTATATACCTTTGTTTTTCAAATTTAAACCGTCAGTGTGGTTCAGTTAAATCCAGCGGATCTCTTCCATGTTTGCAGTACTTCTAGACATAGTTTACGAGACGTCATAACGTAATAGTGCGTGCGCACGTGCTACATTCTATACAATATTCATTTAAATTCCAAGAACAGCTGTTCAGCGATGGCAAGCAACTCCACAGTGTTTACAACCGATTCTTTTGAGAACCAAACCACAGAAGAGGGCCAAAGGAGTATACTCTTTCCTGAAAGATGTAGATTTCAAAGATCAACCTAGAGCAAAGGGAAGATGCACAACTGTGACAAATCGCCGTATATCTCAAATTACTGCTAGAAAGGCTTCCAGAGGGAAGTGTAAGAACATAAACCCAGCTGAACAAAGTAACATACGGGTCATTCCATATCAACTCAACACAAAAATGGACAGCCCACATCAGATTTCGACGAAACTTGGTATGCATATATAGTAATTGTGTGGTGAGTTTAAGTGGCCTTACTTGTGTGTATACAGTTTACAAAAATGCAACTTTTTGGTAACCTAAGTCAATACAAATGCCTGTAACTTTTAAACCGTACACATTTAGAGTCTGCAACAACTTTCATTACAAAGTGCATTAGTTGGGCTTCAAAACAATATGCATAGTTATGGTATTAAACTAGGAGTACACATCGTGCAAAATAGTGCCTCGCGCTAGCTTTGCATTCACCACTTATGCAGTATTGATAGATGATGATGCACTGAGCAATCAATCATAGACTAAGTGTTATGAATCACTGACTCAGTGATTTGTGCTTAATTTTATAATCATACTGAGATTATGCAGACACAAAAAAGACCTCCTCACCTGTCATATACCACTGAGCTAGAAGAGCGAAAGACCACTTGATCAGGGTGAGTAACCAAGCTGCTAGCTGACTGTGAGAAATACATGCACATAGCTGCTATCAGCCATTAATACACTAATGTGGCCATGCAGCTAGCAGTGAACAGCCATGCAGGCCATGATCTAGAATAATTATTGTTGATGATTATCATCTGTTTCTCTCTAGTATATTGGAGCCTTCTTTTGCCTTCTAGCTGTTACTCTTGCACAAAAACAGACTCTTGCTCACTAAAACCAAAGATACTGAGCATCATGATACATAGAGGCGCGAGCACCCTGCAGGCGCTAGGCCTGTTGAGCTACTAAGTAACGATCTTTCAGTCGTTACGCGCGCAGACAGGAAGTCCAATGGTTTGACCCAATTTTATTTGCAGCCCGAAAGAGCATTACGTCATTTATTATTGAGCTCATTAACAACGCGCATTTCTGAGTTTCTGTTTGACAGACTATTGTTCACGAACTACGTAAGCTGCGCTCTTCAGACAAATACCAATCAACTAAGGAGCTTCCTCTGATGCTGGTGACCTTTAAAATTTCTGAAAAGGATGTAAGGAAGCGTTGAAATAGGCCTGTTTCTTCGCGTGGTTTTCTCAGATGTGACAAAATGTGTGCTACAGACTGCTCCCACACTCCGTACCTGACCTTTATTTTTCATGGCCAATGCCTGCAAAGGTTAGTTGAAAGGTAGAGCTGTACTTTTATTAGCGTTTGAAATGTTTCACAGCATGCTTAGCAGACTGTTGGAGTTCATGAATAATAGCAAATTTCAATTATATAGCATGAATGTTTCTGTTCTATTTACATTTAAAAAATGGTTAAAAACTGAAAATAGTCTGCTATTCACTTGTTCTATTCAAATTAAATCATTAGCACTCTCTTCAGAGTCATCCTCACTGGTGTCTGAGTCACAGTGACTATCTGTGTCCTGATCAGATGATCCCAATATATCATCCATTATACTATCAATGTCTCTCTCCAGGGAGTTGTAGTGGCTATCTGGTGGAGTTTGAGAACTTTCAGGTCTCGAGTTAGCAGATGGAGTGTTGTTGCAGTTGGTGCATCTGCACCCTGCTCCACAGACTTGGCCGTTCTTCTTGCACCCACACCTATTAGTCTTGCATCCGGATTTGCAGCCACACCCCTTCAATAGTAAGTCAACTCTATTTCTAATTTTCTGCTTGTTTTCTTCAGTGTCCCACTGTATGTTAAGAGTTTCAGCATCTCGTAGCCAACCATTACTGTGCAATGGAGCCAGTCTCATGTCATTAATGTTGGCTTGTTGCCACATATGTAGGATCCAGCAACTACGGAGCCAATGGTACTGAAGTGCTTCCAATGAAGGTATCATCTCATCTTCAAAAGATATCCTATCCCAAATGGTCTGTCGGAGATAACTGAGCCATTGTGTGTGCTGATCCATTGGTGAATCCTCACTAGTAAATGAGTTGAAAGTAGATTCTGGTGTCTCCCCAAGAAATGCATTGGTATGCTTTTTGAAATACGCACACCCAACTAACCGGATGAATGCTAGAAACGTACTCTCTGACTGTTTCTTCAATTCTGTAGCTGTGTAGGATACTGGCAAGCAAAGTGTGTCAGAGTCACCTTTGTGAATGAATTTTGCCTTTTCAAAAACACTTTGAAAAAATAGGTCTTACCTATCCCAGAAAAAAAGACACATAGTACAGACAAACATGGTTTGTACCAGGGCTGGTATTAGACTGCTGTTGATATGTGCTAGTTCAGGGTCTCTCTTTAAGAGATCGACAATGTTGTGCAAACCCAAGAGGTTTAGTTCTTTATCACTTGGCCTGCTTAGCTGAAAAATAATCTCTTGTCCAGGCAATACCAATGGGAGTCCAATATGATAGACATCAGTGTCTGGAGAGAGAATAAATATTTTGTTTCTGCTACATTGTTTAACATGTATCCAAATACGGGTGTCTGATTCATCAACATCTGGTGTGCTGTAGTACATCCACCATGTTTTGTGACTTGTATTGCATGGTTATCTTCTGTTGCACCAGATGTTACATACTTCTGTGTTTCATTTAGTTTTGACCTAATGTTGACGATTATGTACTGTGACAAAAAAATTGTTATTCCTCGTTTGCAATTTCTGCACTTTAGAGTCTCTTGCCATTTTGTAGGTACTTCTGCATCATCAAAAAAAACTGTGCAACTATGGTCACTGGAAGGTGAAGAATCACGTCGTTGCTGTTCAAAAATCTTTGGATTTTTAGCTAGATTTCCAGGGTGATCAAACAGTAAGTGCACCTCACAACTTCCCTTACAATAGTGTGGGAGTATGAATCTTCTAATAATGAAACTTCCATAGTGAGCCATTGTGTGCTGACTATGAAGAGGCTTTGTATTAATCAAAAACATCCCTTGAAGTATGACAACTTCTGGCACCCAGTTGTTGGGGAGGTTATGAGTGATTACATTACCTTCATACCTTGTTTGGTAAAATTTTGTAGCAGTACTCTTTGCTCCTTTGATAGGTGATCCATGCACATCACACAATGCTCTTGGCAGTTCCAAATACTGCTCACCAATCACATCTGGTTGAACACCCATTTTGTTAGCATATGATATTTTCCTTCTCATGCATTCGTTTCATTTCTTGTTGTAGTGACTGAACCTTTTGTTTTGTTGGCTTTGATTTTGAGGCAAATGTTAGCAATCTCTTAGGTCATTGTGGTACTTTAGCACTTGGAGTTTTGAGAACGTATGCTTTAATTTTGAGTTCAAACATTTCTGTACCAATCTGATGGAAATTTAATAAGTCGTGTTTCTGAGCTTCATTCGCTGCAATTTTTCTGAAGGAATTTACTAACCCTCTGTTTTCTGTGATTTCATTGGCAGGTGGGAGTAGTTTAGCTTCCTCAAACAATTGTATTTGAGCTAGGATGTTTTTTTCAGCTTTTATTACATTTGCTTTGGTTGTGTATACTTCACACGTTCGGTCTGCAGTCTGTGATGATTTTTCAAGGAAGATCTGTTTTTTAATGCTGTCAAGGTACTTTACCCTTAAGGGAATGTACTTTGCTATACGACTGATATATTCTTTTGTTGGCCTGACTACAGTTTGACATCTTTGTTGATGAGCATCTCGTGACTCTCATCTAAGCCCACTGAATGGAATGTGCGGCCTGTAATACTGATAGCAAACCCTCCATTTTCAAAAAACTCAACTAGATCTGTTGGCATACGGAGAACATCGAGCATATGATTGGTAATAAGCTTTTGATATATTGGGTGATCAAAGGCAGTAAAATCTGCAGCCATTAATTTTATTGATGTCATTCTTAAGTGCCAATTTCCACTTTGGATGGCCAAGAATAGAGCAACATATGGCTTAAAATCTTCAAAAATAAATCTTGCCCAAAATTTCCAGGTGTCATCCAATTGTGACATCTTGTTGATGAATAAATGGAAATTCTCTTGTAATTCTGGTAATTCCTCTTGGAATGAATTTATAACACATGAGACAGCTACAGCATCATACTTGTTTTCAAATTCAAGTAGTGTATGCTTAGCTGATTCTTGGACATCATTCAAGTTGTTTTCTCTGCAATAAACCTTCCCAGCACATGTCTATACAAGCCTTCCCATGTTTCAAGTAGAAAATGGTGTGTACGTTTAAAATTTGAACAACTTTGAATGGATAATGCAGGATAGCCAGTTACAGTAGCTAAGTCCTTCAGGCCTGCCTCAAAAACAGGCTTCATTAAACACTTTTGATAATTTCATAACAAGTGCCAGTCACCAGGATACGGAATTAGCCAGTTAAGCTCATCTCCATACTCAAACTTTACAGCGTGGATTGTATCATATGTTCTAGCATCACCTTCTAGTACAAGATACTGTTTCTCATGTTTGCAAACATATTCAACATACAAGTTGTTTATGATATGGAGTATTGTGTCCTTTTCATCAGCAACTTCATCAAGGACATCCATATACACCACTTGTGCAATTTCTGGTTTACTTGTCTTTTGGCTAATTAAACAAAAATCCTGGATTCCAATCATTTGTTTTCCACTGTTGCTACTAGCAATAGTATTTTTTAAGAAGAAATAGCTAATAATTTCTATGTTAAGCTGCTGTATACTTTTGTTTTCAACTAATGATGGTCTAAAAGTTTCTATTGATGGAGTCTTAGGATTCAATTGGTTGCTGGAGTCAATTTTGAAATGATAAACTATTTCAGATGATTTATCAACAGATGTACTTGAACAATCAGATTCTGGTTGGTACTCCATTCCTGTTCTGGGCCTACCATGAAATCGTTTTGGTAAGGGTGACCGTGCATCCTTTTCTGGGGTTTGGAATGGTGATAGCAATTCATGTGGCCGTCTTCTTGTGTTTGATTCTGAATCAGTGTGCGTCATTGTGTTTGATTCTGAATCAGAAACACTCATAGCTTGATCAGATTGTTCTACAGGCCCATTGCTAATAGAAGGTTTGGGCTGTAAAGCCTGGATAGTCGTGCCATGCCAAGTAAGCTGTTGGTTTCCTGTGAATACTTGAGCATGACTAAGTAGAAAGTCGATGTTGTCAACTGTGAATAGTGTTGTGACACTTGGGTTTAAGCTCTGTAATATTCCCTTACCTTTGCTTTGTTCTACTGTTTCCTGGATGTGTCGAAGTAGAGTGTCATTACTTACACACACACCCAAACGATTAAAGATCTTAATAAGCCACCGTGACATTCAATCATGTCTGCAGTAAGAATGTGAAATGGTTGGTAACAAGTTTTATCAACACAGAACATTATTTGGCGAAGAATAAATATCCTACGGATATTTTTAATATTGTTTGATGTGTCAGGTGGCAAACTTTTTGTTATTCTCTCAGTTATTGTTTGTGTAAGAACGCACACACTCTGCCAAAGAATTGGATCAATTCTTTCAATTATGTGATCAATGTTGAATGTGTCTGGATGTGCCATATGTTGTCTAGTTTCAATTTGTTTATGTATTCTGTCGTTGAGATCGTTACATACCTGAATGTAATCTGGTTGAGTGTCTGGGTTCTCTGAATTATGACTAGCTGAATACAGAGCATGTGATAGAGCATCAATTTCACGTCCTTGGCGAAATATTATTACTCCATGCTTTCTTACTTTACATGTGTAGGCCATGTGGTACTTTAGTGAAGAAGCAAACTGGCTGAGCACCTCGGAGTTCCAAGTTTGGCTGGACGAGTACAACTACTCATTGAAAGCAAGCTATCAATCTGGGATAGAAAGGTACTGTAAGCACTTCGAAGAGTTAGTGCTTGGTTGTGTAACAATTTCTTAGCAACTATGACTACTGTTAATTGACTAGAAATCTCAACAAGCTGAGTTTCGTTTTCAATGATATATGGAAATGATGGTAAAGATTTGTGATAGCATGTTAAGAGATCAAGAAAATCATCATCATTTGACAATACCTTTTCTTCTGTGTTGAGCTTGCTGATTGCAAGAGAATGTTTGTAACATGCTGTACATAGCTTATCTCTTGCATTAAGTGTTCCTTGAAACTCTGTATGTTCTCGTAGGTGATTCTCAAACAATTCTGGTTCTGGACAGGATTTAAACCTTGAATATTTGATCCCCGTATACCAGTGGAACATACTGCACACTTCCACTGGTAATTAGATGGATCTAACTTTTTCTGAAGGCACCGATAATGAGCATTGCAAAGAGCTGTTACATCACTGGCTATATCTTCAACTTGACACTGTGAGTTAGTTAAAGAACACTCGAAGTGTTCGCAAATTTCTTGTCTACTTGCCAATTTTGTGCTCCTGATTACAGGTTCACTACACCCACTCACCTCACATTTGAGATCTCTAGTGACATGTTCCTGTCCCTTTCTTCACCTAGAGTGTGCACTTTTTGGATCTTTGTGTACTTTCCTAAGGCTCTCTTGGCAGGCAAGGTAAATGCAGCTATCTGGCTGAATTGTTAAACCAGGCTCAATTGATTTTAGAAAATGAAATAATTCTTCATTTTTCCATTTACTAGGATGAGTATACTGATTATTTGCTTCATTACAAAGAGAGCAGGCTCTGCCATCATGAGCATCAGAGAATACAAGACGGGTTCGCCGTGATTTTCTGCGGACACCAGCAGCAGCCATACGTGGGCACTGTCACTGAATTGCTTTCCTCTATATCTGCTATTGGAAAATTATGTACACCAACTTTGATTTATATTATACTGCATTGTGCAACTTAAGAACATACCTCAAGGATTCCAAAGGATATAGCTTGTTTCATGTGGGAAAGCTATCCAAACAGACGCACATGTCTAAGCTCTTGTGTACTGCGCATGCTGCTATTGTATTTTCGCGGGTACTTCAAATGGTGAACTTTAAGCCCAAGTATTATTCAAACAACATTTGCAAAACATTTCAGAATTAACAAACAACAGCATCTACCTTTTAGCTAATAGTATCTGAAGTTTGGAGCTATAAAAATGGTCAGGTACGCTTTGTGGGAGCAAAACAGAAAGGTACTTGTTGCACCCGCAAATAAACAGTTCACATAAAACAGCAAGTATCACAGGTTTTTCTTTACCTATGGAAATGAAACAAAAAACAATAGTTAGAACATATATTACTCTATGCAATAAATTTTATTTGAAGTTCATAGCAGATTCAGAGCGCAAGATACAGCACGATAAATATTGCTAATATTTATACAGTTTTACAAAGCTTTACATTCCATCCAACCACAAACTTCCGGTCTGCAAATACATTTTACTGCGCGCGTATCGACTGCTTTACCAGAACAAAATTGCATTCGATATTCCAAAATGACGTGACGTCACGTTAGAACTAATTGCATTCCTAAAGCGTGACAGGACATACATATATATATATATATATATATATATAAAACGCTTGCTGGCAAACTGAGCCATACGTCGCGATTAGATACCTCACGCTAAGGCGCTCGGCAATTAATTAAGTTCAAAGGTCACAACCAACAAAACCAAATTTTGTGGTTTCTGGAAAAAGGATGTTTTGATTTTCTCAATTTTTTTTCTAATAAACCTTTATTAAATAATCATTATGTGGTAAAAATTTCAAATTGGGACAGGCATGGGATGTGAAGATATAAAAAAGAATAATAAAGTAGTACACATACATATTTCCATTATTTACACTGAAAACTTCTCTGCAGTATCTTTTTTCTCTTTTTGAGTGATTGTGTAGGTGCGACCAGTTCGAGTTTGTGGATAAACTTTTACAAATATGTTTGATAAGCATAAGGTTACAAATACTGGAGCAATTGGGTATTGGTATGATCTAGATGATCCAGGAGGATGAAGCAGGGATAGTGTCACCTCTGAATTTTCAGTATGTGTCTCTAAGACACATGCTAGCCACCACTTGCAGAAACATACCTACAGACATCTTCCAGCTCTAAATCACCAGGGACTTTTGTTACTCGAAACTCTTTAACATCAGTGGACAAGGAATACTCTTTGGTCTTCAATGTATCCTTAGAGATTGGAATGAATGAGTGGAACTTTCTAGTCCCAGGAATGGTTATAGTTTGTTCAAATTGAGTCTCTAAAACTATTTTTTGCCTTTTGTATTCTTCAGTACTGCAGTAGCAAAAGTTAACACCTGGAATGTTATCTTTTGCCTATGGATATAGCTGGATAGGAGACATGATCTGATCAGTGTATGGCCTTTGAAAGCTTGCTCTAGCTGCAAGGCACTTAACCGTCCCACCTAACCCATCACAGGCTCCCTTGCCGTGGGAAGTGGCAGAGAAATGCCACTCAGCTTCAGGACCAAAGTCTTGACTATGGTAACATTAATTGATGAAATTTTTTGTATTGCGATGAAGCACAATCTGAGAAATACAGAATTTTTGTAGGAGATATTGGTAGGTGCTGTTTTAGAAAAGTTATTAGATTTTTCTGACAGCTATGGTGTCGTGATGTAGACAATCTGAAATAATAACAAAGTTGATGTGATGTATTTTACTTGATTCACTATAGTAAGCAACAAAAGGGTGTATGGTAGCCTGACAATTGTTCCAACGGAACGATTGAGCTGCATCCTGTACTACAAATGCATAATTTTCTGAGAAATCTGCACAGACTACGACAACTCCTGGAGCGAGTGTTGACTTTGATTCATCATAGAAACGACTCTGCTGCTTAGCAATAAATGAGTGTGTTTAGAAGCAATTCTAGTTTTTCACAAAGAACATCTACAAAATCATCTGCTGGCATGCTGATTGTTGACCTGTCAACAGCTGTCCACTGTTTGAATGTAACTTGATCAATTTCATTATGATCTAGCAAATCTGTCAGGTGAGCTTTCAAACCAACAACACCAGGACACTTTCTACACTTTCTAAGGTAACAGCTAGGTGTAGATGGGTTGCAGGTAAGTTGGACTGGGCAATCATGATACGTTCTAAGAGGAATGTCATCATTTTCTGTCAGAGTGGATAGCTTCAATAAAAGTAGCATCAGTTTTACATTTTGGTGAATACAAACCGAATGAGTCCGACTTGCTCCTGCTAGTATACAGTGCTTAGGGTGAAGTTCAGCGAATTTTGAGAAGCCAATTTTTTCGCCTGGATGCTTCTCTTTAAAGCACTTTTTTGCTCAGCTCAATTGTATGTCCTGGTTTAGGATTAGGTGTTGACATGATACCTTTCTCTTTCACAAGTCTTTTGGCTGTACGTGCCATAATTATAGTTTGTTGTACCAAATTCAACTTCTATCATTTTTACTGTCCAGCTCATAGGAAGAAGAGTAAGTATTTGGATTTTAGTACTCCGATCAGTTGTGGAATGAAACTTATCTTTTAACTGTTGCAGCATCTCTGAATCGGCTGTATTATAGTCTTCACCGATCAGTAGTTTACCCATCATTTCAGTTATTTCATCAATTTTTTTCTCAACATATTGCTGAGATCGAGCCTTTTTCTTTGTAATTGGTGTTTTTCCAGTATCCGTAAGAAATTTGTTGAAAGATTCAACTTGAATGTTTGGTGGCTGAAAAACAGGACTTGATATCAAATCTAATTGAGACAAGTAAAAAAAAACATTGGAAATGTAATGAGACACAGGAATGGCCAAATCGTAAAAAGAAGGCAAACAAGATGGAATGGCTGTCTGAGTGTGTGCCGAATTCTTCCTGTGTGGGCTGCATGTAGTACTCTCTTCCCACGTTGGGTCCCTCATGTTGCCCATAGGAATATTTCTTTACACACTCTTATACAGACTATAATGTGTTTACTTACTGAATAATTGTTTACATTCTCATTGTCACAAATTGTACAACTATTAATTTCATGATACTGTTCATAATACAAAGTTCACTCATCCTGGCCAAGGTCGTCGGTATCCTGCTTAATTGAACTTGGACGGTACTGCCTACAGCGTACGTTTATTTTTTCACTTTTAAGCTTTTTCCAGCGTTTGCTTTCGCGAGGAGAATAGAGCTCAAGTTTTCCATCTTCGTCAAACCGGGTTGCAAGGTGAACTGAAAGAAAACCATTAGTGAAGGTTCATGCAGCATAAGGATTTAGAACAATAACTCAATACCTCGGATAGCATGTAGTCTCTTCGGATCAAGCCTCTTAATATCACTTCTGCGAGGATTTGTAGCATTACCCAGAGCCATTTCTTCACGTGTGAACAGCAGCTCAGTCAGCACTTGACTGAGTTCTTCAGGTGATCCGCACACTTGCCCTGAAAGATTTTTTACATACCTATGAAAATATTGGAAGTTTGCGGTGAGATAATTAGCTTGTGGAATGCGTTTACGTAGTACTCCCTGAATTTTTAATGTTTGTATTGTGAGTGGACCGCTGGCATAACGACTGTTAAGATTTGTAGGAGTTATGCAAACACAATGAAACTATGTTAAAGCCACTCCAAGTGGTAGTCTGGTTTCTGGTTAAGGGACTTCACAAGTCAATATATAGGTGGGTGGTTACGTCATGAAAAGTACCATTACTCCAAAACAATGTTCAACAGAGAGCCAATTGAGCATGCCACAGCTGTAGGTAACAAGTTTGTTTGTCTTGTTCTTAACACGAATTTTTTAAAAATAATAATCTGTAAGCACTTTAGAAAAAGGTTAAGTAGTGTTCAAACACTGATTATAGGCATGTCAAAAATAGTTAAATCTTTACCACATGTTCCAATATGGGTATTGCGCATGCATGGTTGAAGTAATGGTGAAGTTTTGGGTGTATATTTAATTGTTGATGCAGGCAAATGACCGGAAACCATGCAGATTCACTTGGAGTGGTGTAATGTCACTCAGTATCTATAGTTGGATCTGAATCTATATAATTTTTAATTTTTCTGGTTTACGTTCAACAAGCCNTGCTGGAATTCAAACTTGCAATTGACTCATGAAAATGAAGTAGTCATGTGCCGAAATTCAGAGACTTGCCTTGTTTCATTGCTTTTTACCGCACTGCCCATTCCTACACTTCTCATTTTTATAAAATTTTTATTATACTTGTAAATTATATCAGGCCCTGATCATGAGGCCTAGGATAAATATTGCGTATAAACTTAACTTCACATAAAATGCTGTCTCCCATGAGTATAGATGTAAAAGGAAAAGAATTATGCCAACTGAACGTCTGGTGGTAGAAGAAAGTAACTAGAATAAGCCGGGGTAAGAAGACCCAGTGATTGAAATTTATCAGGATATGTTGTGCCGTTTGATTTATATAATATTATGTTCTTGGCTTTAAGTTTTAAAGTATCATTTTCAAGCAGTAATATTTATGGCAAAGATTTATGCCAAGATCTAGCACTGAATGGACAGGGGTAAGTTTCTGCAATTACATTTATCAGGGTTAACGTTGGATCCTCCAATTATTTTTCCCTATAAGAGTTTATAAGCGTGAACATTTTGTATTGTGTCGATGGGACAGTCAGCCCATTCCTACTATTAGGGCTATAATATGTTCCATTGTATGTATATATGATTATCATGCAGTGCATGCTTCTTGGGTGGAAATGTTTCAATCAGCTAGCCGATGCAGAGAATTTAGGACTATTAGTAGAAAAATGATCCTTAGCTTGAATTGGTTTTGGGTGCTAGCAAGCAAAATGATGGTTGCAACAGTTATTGATCCAAACTTCTTGCAGCTTCTTTAGGTAGACATTTTGCACAGTCAATTAAAGACTTCTGAAGCTTAAGTTTAGACTAGAGTGCACCAGATTCAATAAAAACTGAACAAATTTGTATGACGTAAGGTCTCAGTATAATACAATAAATAAGTTATATAGAGAGACAAGTTTATTAATAATAATTATTATTAAATTTTAACAAATTGCATGATTCATAATAATAATTATCATTATATGTCTCATTAACTCTTTAGGGCCGACAGCGCCAAAAGTCGCACGCGCGTATTCTACGATCGCGTAATCTGCGATTTTTCGCATTTTTTATTTTATAGCCATAGCGTTTGAGCTATGAGCTTTAGACTTGCTGTGCTGTTAGGTAAGGAAGTGCTCTACTAAAATACTAAGTAAGAGTCAGGTCTAATTAGTGGGAGGGGAGATATGAGCTTTAGAGTTCAAAGGTCGCGATCGCGGCGAGATCGTGACCTTTGGTTTTAAACTCACGTTTTTTTTTTAGTGCTTAGCAGGAGAAGCTTGACGCTAGCTATAGAGGTGCAGGGAGGCTTAGGCTATTCTTGCATGCAAGCGCTTTTGCAGTGCTGCTCTTCAAGCTGGAAAAAGAGCCTAAAGTATGCAGGTCGTTTGGCGAACTTTGACCCCTTCCGTTTTTGCAAGCTTTTTAGTTAATAAAAGCTAACTTAGAACTAATTTGATACAGCCATGGCTTAGTACAACCATAGCTAAGCTCAACTAGCTACAAAAGAGAGTGATTAAGGCTAAAGCAAAAACAAAAATGTACAAAAACCAAGGTTAATTAAATATTCATAAAATCTAATTAAATATGCATAATAAATTTAGGCCCTAAAGAGTTAACATGCCACAATTAATAGGCGCAACAAAATGATAAAGGAAAATAAAGATTAAACACTACTGCCATAAGATATTTCAATCGTGTCTTAAAATTATGTATGAATTTAGTCTTACCAGTTTGTCTTACGGTTGAATGAATTATGCTGAATCATGTCTTATATTGGTTGAATAATGCAGAAAATGTTCTTAATATTAAGATACTTTTGTGATACAATAGTCTTATTAAGGTCTAACTTAAGTATTAAAATGTTACCACATATACATGCACAGGGTATAATTTTGCTCTTATAATCAACAAAATTTTATTGTTATAAATCACTTCAAAAATCAAAACCTTTAACATAAGTTGGGGTATTATAAATATGAAATCAAATCAGAGAGACCCATCATAATAAATACAGGTGACAGCATACATAAATGATTAAGTGATAACATAGATTGAGTACATATACCTGTTGATGAAAGTCTGAGTCAAATGTTACTAGCTATGCATATATACGTGTTCATTCGCCATGGTAAAGTCTCATGACAGAGCTCTTGACTCTTGTTCCGCGACGCACCTTTCTGGTAATGTTGGAGGTCTTCCAGAGAAACTCATCGCCTTGCTGAAATTAAATTAAATAAGTTTTGATATTAATAACAAAAATAATGTGTGAGAATAATATTCTTACATCAAATTCTTTGAGTGTGCCTCTCCCTTCAACCTGCCTGTATAGGTGCAAATTGGAAGTGCATTTTGGAAGGTTTTTCTTGAGTTTCACTTGTGAGAACATGTCTATATATCCAAAGAAAACAATAGTAAAATATCATAATCAAGATAATGTTCATTAATTTTTATATGTTTACCATCTGTGCACTTCACAAAGCTTCCAGTAGCTACTTGGACATCATCTTTCAATAATTATAATGACTGTGTCCCTGATATGTGTGCATGTACACAATGCAAAATAAACACTATTCAAGGATAAATACACAAAAAACATACCCTTGAACAAGGCTAACTGGACCAGGTCGACTGTGTTCACCCTATAATGAAGCAGTCACATCAGACATTTTCAGGTATTCCAAAGACTCAAAATCATTCGTAAAACTCACTTGTTTATCTTTGTTGCAACAGTTTTTGGTGGTTGAGGAGACGATGGTTCTTCAGCAGGGACAACTCTCGATCTTCCTTGGTGATCTTCTTCTTGAGAACTGCTTTTCCTTTCTTCTTGGAGGCTTTTGGAGATGAGGGTGGGAGATTGCAGATTTGGATGCTTGTATCAAGTATTTTCACTCTGACTCAAACAGTTTGTATTCCACAAGATGATAGTATTGGTAAAGAAGTGTCATAAGATGTATACGAAACATACGCACTTTCAAATCCTTGAGGCTACATTCTCCATTTACACTGAACACATATACGCTTGAACTCGTCAGGTATACTTCAATCAACATTTCAGACTGTGAAACAAACTTTAAGGAAGGATATAACATTATTTTCAAAAACTCATTCCACATATACCGTATAGTGGGAAATTTTCATGGGGGAAAATTTTTGCAAATTTCGCGGTTTGGCAGCTTTCCGCGAAAATTTTCCCTCATGAAATTTGTAAGGTATGTGGTCGTCAGGTATAGTTGAGACGCAATCCACGAAAATTTTCCCCGCGAATATCTACTCAAGACGAAAATGCAGAAATTTTCCCCCACGAAAACTTCCCGCTATACGGTATACACTTGGTGATATTCAACCCCCCACACACACACACACACATACACACACAACAAAAAAGAAGTTACTACTTTGAAGAACTTACCCAGAGCAGTAGTAGCAGCATGCAGTCCTTGGTAAATATAAAAGTACGACCTAAAAACCAAATAAGTCAACAATCAGGTGACAAGTTAAACACATAATTATACTGTATAGCGGGAAATTTTCGTGGGGGAAAATTTTTGAGAATTTCACAGTTCGGCAGCTTTCCGCAAAAATTTTCCCCCACGAAATTTGTAAGGTACAAGGTCGTCACGTAATGTTGAGACGCAATCCACGAAAATTTTCCCTGCGAATTTCTATTCAAGACGAAAACGCAAAACTTTTCCTCCACTAAAAATTCCCGCTATATGGTACATCCAAGTCTTGTACGTACAGTAGCTTAGTCTCCGATACGCTGATGTTCTCTCTGATAATTATTACTGTGGAGTACCTACCTTAAGTTCTTAAGAACGCATACTTAAGGAACTGAGATTCTACACATACATATATTGCTGACGCTCAGAACAAAAGCACACATACACAACAAGGCTCACCTAAGTTAGCTTTAAAATAACTTCATGGACCTATATATCCACATCAGCAAGTTTCTGGCAACTATAAATGTTAAAATCCACATATAAAACTTACATTCAAGAATGTATCACTATAGTCTGACATGCTAGACCCCATTCCTAGCTATAAAGGCTGTAGTATGGCAGTAGCCAGACCCTTTGCCTGTGCTTATCATATTCAATGATAGTACTTGGTCTGACACACCAGATACACTTGCACGCTTACTTTTTACTGTATAGCAGTCCCTTCTTCAAAAGTAAAGGAGTCTTGTTGAATGAGACAGAGCATATTAGCACGGTGTATTGACAGAACAACTTGTTGGTACATGTAGGTTTTCTACCATGCAGAGTTTCAGGCGTAGAAGCCTCCTATTAATGATAAACAGACAATTTATCAACCAGCATATCATACAAAGTTTATTGTACCTTATATTAGTAGCTCCATGTGCTTTGATACAAAGTACCTTCTAGCCAGCATGACTTTGCACTCACGGTGTTTTTCGCGCAATTTCAAACTCCAAAAATCCTTAGTAAGCTTGATTTTTTGTTAGAACCAAGTTCAGCTCTCTCTTTAACATAAATGATCCAGTTGGACCCGGTTTTGTGGCAACTATAGGCTCTCCATAGAGATCTGTAAATTAATCATGACTATCTCTCTTACTTTTCAAATTCATTTCAAAATTTAATGATTTCTGATTGATTTCCTTGATTTCAGTTTGATTTCTGAGATTTCAGTTTGATTCTTGATTTCTGTACTCTGGGTGATTTCTATCTGTGATTTTGACTGTTTTCAGGTGATTTCTATGATTTCTAGACAACTAGGAAGATTTCCTGTGATTTCTTGCAAATTTCCTATGACTGTTACTGGTGTCTGCCACAGCTAAAATTGTTTCTGATGGATTTACATAGCCCCATGCATTTATAACTATATCCTTCCACTTCTAGGTAGGCCTATAGCTAGCCTACAAACTTTCATAACTCAGTGAAAGATTTATAATACCTATAGTAATACAATATAGATAGGCCTATAGCTATTCTAAAACAAAAGTTTTCATTGATTTGGGGTAAGTTTCTACCAACAACAACCTATTTTCTGTGGTATAAATTTGGTCTCCTCTCCACACAGCTGAGCTTGTAAGGACGCAATCCAAACTGAATTGAAGCGATCCCAGGCCGGACTCACACAACAGTGATAGAGCATAGATGTCCATGTCAATGAATGCTCTTAATGATCAAATTTGTGTAGCTTCCCGACTATAATTCCTGAGGCTTAGTTACAAGCTCGAAGATTCGCTCGAAGAGAGCCAGCGAGAAACTTCAACTTGAAGCTCACATGGTTTTTGGGTGACATAAATAGGCGGAGATAGGGGCGTGCCTTCATCTTTCGGCTGATTTCTAGGTTGATTTCTCTTGATTTCACTGCGATTTCTCTGTGATTTCTGTTGATTTCTTGTGATTTCTGGGCAAAGCGTACGAGATTTCTGGCGTTGCGGGCCCCTCGTGTTTGAGACAAAGTTTAAGATATTGCTGCTTTATCTGAATGATGTTTGAGACAAAGTTAAGATATTGCTGTTTTTCCAAAGATAGAATTAAAAAAATGGAGCATTGTCTTAACATTTTGTATCGAATTTTCAGTTGATTTCAGATAAACTTCAGATATGACCTTACAATCTAGATATATACAATCTATGCAAGTGACTTTTGACCTCTGACCTCGGAATTCAGCATATCGCGCATATAAACGGGCTGTGTAGCTACTGCAAGCTTGTAGCGGCTATTTTACTACCGCCAGCGGTAGCAAGCAAACGCCGCCAGCGGCAGATTTACAAGGGCCGCTGGCGGCAACTCGTAGTACCGCAGGCGGCGGACAAAAATATCACCGCTAGCGGCACTTCATTATACCGCGAGCGGCTCATCAAAATCCGCGAGCGGCTTATCAAAATACCGCGAGCGGAAGTGAAATACCGCTCGCGGATTAAAGCAGCGGTGGCGGGGGGCGGATGGTACTTCTCGGCCACCATAGTAAGCTTTAGGCCTTACATGCTATTGGTAATCAGCCTAAAAGAGCTTCTGAGCAAGTGTGATGGCTTAACTTTGTCTTGCTAGATTTTTATGGTGATAAACATTTTGTATTGTGTCTATGGGGCAGTCGGCCCATTCCTACTGTACGTACTACTGTACGTATGATAATATTTTACCTTTCTCTGAAAAATTATTAGCTTGAACATTTTAGCTTGAACATTTTGATGATATAATTGGTATTGTGTCATCAGCAAACCAACCTTGAGATCAATAGTTTTTCTCCTCTCTTAATTTATAATTCAATTAACTTATTAAGTCTTTATTAATAGCTCATCTTAGTTGCTCATGAAAAAAGGGCCACAAAAGCTTAAGTTCTGTACGTACTACTTTGTTTGAAAACAAGGCACTATATATTATAATACTTGAATGTTTTCAGTAAATCTTATTAAGTGATAGGAACAAATTAAAGTTGGAAGCAATATTGTGACCAATTCTGTTAAAGAACATTCTCAAGAGCCTATATAAACAGCTAGGTTCATCAGATGACTCAGCTAGAAGTCAAGTCTCGACGGATTAAAATCTCGTACCAATTTGAAACTCATCAATTCAACAATCGTAACATAGATTAGTACAAAATAATGTCTACTGGAAACTACAAGTGGTTTGGATCAGTTGCAATGGTCATTTTGCTTGCTTACACTGAAACTCAAGCTCAGCTGTGGTGGCCTATAGATCGTACATCTATTGGAGAGTTTGACTTAAGCACAGCCGGTACAATTTCCTTTGATCTTCCTATGTCTGAAATTCCAGATGGAGCAGACGAGTTACTTGTGTTTGTTGCTGCTAAAGGAGGATATGCCCCTAAAGTTGGTGACATATTCATTAAGATTTATACTCAAATAATGAACTTGGATAAACCAATAAGATTTGAAAAGTACCTTTACATGTTTCCATATCATCAAAGTGCAGTCAACACCGTTACTGAAAACATATGGTTCCCAATGCCAAAAGATGGGAAAATCTATGTTGAAATTCCAAAAACAAATTCTGGTAACAATAACGTTCGACTATTTCTAATTGGATGTCGCTAAAGTTCAAGAAAGTCACAACTGGCAAGCATATAACATTATCATTTTTATTATAATGTGAAATGAACTAAATAAATTACATGAGGAACTATAGGAACACTGATAATTAAGGAACTGCATGAGTCTTATATAGAATGCTGCATGAGTTATTTTCTCTCTTTTTTTTNCCTTCCTTAAAGTTTGTTTCACAGTCTGAAATTTTGATTGAAGTATACCTGACGAGTTCAAGCGTATTATGTGTTCAGTGTTAATGGAGAATGTAGCCTCAAGGATATGAAAGTGCGTATGTTTCGTATACATCTTATGACACTTCTTTACCAATACTATCATCTTGTGGAATACAAACTGTTTGAGTCAGAGTGAAAATACTTGATACAAGCATCCAAATCTGCAATCTCCCACCCTCATCTCCAAAAGCCTCCAAGAAGAAAGGAAAAGCAGTTCTCAAGAAGAAGATCACCAAGGAAGATCGAGAGTTGTCCCTGCTGAAGAACCATCGTCTCCTCAACCCCCCAAAATTGTCGCAACAAAGTTATGTGATAAACAAGTGAGTTTCACAAATGATTTGGAGTCTTTGGAATACCTGAAAATGTCCGATGTGACTGATTCATTATAGGGTGAACACAGTCGACCAGTTAACCTTGTTCAAGGGTATGTTTTGTGTGTATTTATCCTTGAATAGTGTTTATTTGCATTGTGGACATACACACATATCAGGGACACAGTCATTATAATTATTGAAAGATGATGTCCAAGTAGCTACTGCAAGCTTTGTGAAGTGCACAGATGGTAAACATATAAAAATTAATGAACGTTATCTTGATTATGATATTTGAATATTGTTTTCTTTGGATAGACATGTTCTCACAAGTGACTCAAGAAAAACCTTCCAAAATGCACTTCCAATTTGCACCTATACAGGCAGGTTGAAGGGAGAGGCACACTCAAAGAATTTGATGTAAGAATATTATGCTCACATTATTTTTGATATTAATATCAAAACTTATTTGATTTAATTTCAGCAAGGCGATGAGTTTCTCTGGAAGAACATTGCCAGAAAGGTGCGTCGCGGAACAAGAGTCAAGAGCTCTGTCATGAGACTTTACCATGGCGAATGAACACGTATATATGCATAGCTAGTAACATTTGACTCAGACTTTCATCAACAGGTATATGTACTCAATCTATGTTATCACTTAATCATTTATGTATGCTGTCACCTGTATTTATTATGATGGGTCTCTCTGATTTGATTTTATATTTATAATACCCCAACCTATGTTAAATGTTGATTTTTGAAGTGATTTATAACAATAAAATTTTGTTGATTATAAGAGCAAAATTATACCCTGTGCATGTATGTGGTATAACATTTTAATACTTAAGTCAGACCTTAATAAGACCATTGTATCACAAAAGTATCTTAATATTAAGAACATTTTCTGCATTATTCAACCAATATAAGACATGTTTCAGCATAATTCATTCAACCGTAAGACAATTAGGTAAGACTAAATTCATACATAATTCAAACAAGCTATCGAGACATTATTAAGACACGATTGAGATATCTTATGGCAGTAGTGTTCGTTGGCACGAGACTTCACATCAAGCATAGCATCCTTAGGAGAATTGAGTTGGATCATAAAAGAGATGGTATTGAACGCTGTCTCCAGGAGATGTTGGTGTACTGGTGTGACAACGATAGGAACGCATCTGTTAAGAAACTAGCAGATGCTCTTCATGAGGCCAATTATGGAAGACTGGCAAGACAGATACGACAGAACTACAATGTCCATTCAAGTCAAACAGGTACACCACTACACAATCTGTATTTGTTTATGTGTGTCTAATTTTTCTTATTGAAATTTATACAGCAGAAATGTTTGAAATTATAGACCCTCAGAGCCCAAGTGAAAGAAAACTGGTTAACAAAATGTGTGAGATTACAGAATCAGATAAAAATCTTCAAAAAGAATATGCAGACTTTGTGAGGAAACTTAACAAGATTCTTGTAGATAATGAGGTGTCTGTTGATGATGCTATCTTTGTCATTAAGCCAGAGCTAACAGACGAGAGTGCTCTCACTAGTGACATGCAAGAAGCTGTAGACACACAGTCATTTTTAATTGCTCTGTGCAGCACACAGTCATGGTACAACTTTGATATTATAGCAAGTCTTGCACTCAATCTTGGAGGAGATGAAGGAAAGAAATTAGTGGAGTCTTATGAGTCAAAGCTAAAGGTACATCTTGTGAACAGAAAGAAGTTATACCGGTACCATGGCAGAATAAAAACACGTCGTTTAGTGATCAAGGTAAATGAAAAACCCGAACCGTCTTTAAGAGAGAAANTAATATATCAGACTACTTCTTTTTCATTTTATAATATCACAAATAGTTCAATTGCTCTTCTATTCATATACTAGCTGTAAAACCAGTTGGCTAAGCAGTGGAATAAAGTTTTAGTATAAGACAGGCAAATCTAGAGTTGAACACTAAATAATGAAGTAGTCATGTGCCAAAATTGAGACAAAAAATGGAATAAGTTAAATTACCTGTACACTTAGTCTAGTCTAATCATGCGTATGGTAGTACTATAGTAGAAATGGGTCAACAGTATTCTCAACTTGACAGGCAAGAAGGAAAAAATTCACTAGCTGTGCAGGTCATTTTTCATCTCGTACGTACCGTATATATATCATATTAACTAAAAAAATGCAAACAAAATTGTGATTTTTTTTGAGTGGCCGTTTAAATGCAAATAAAAATTACAAAAGTGTAAAGCAAGAATTTTGTATAGATATTAAACAATGGCGACACAGAAGTGAGCAAAAAGGCAAGCCTAGAACAAAGTTGAGAGCTCGAACTTTGTATGAAAATAAACTAAACTATGTGTAGAACATTTCTTGAGGCGAACAAAATTCAGAGCTTATCTTGGTTTATCAGAGCGCTACTCTTCCTATGGTACTAGTACAAAATCTTGTTATGTCCTCCCATTGCTGGCAATGCAATGAAATCATTTTTTCGGATCAAATGTGGCTCATTTGTCTAAAATGAACTGAAAATGTTGGTTGAACCCTGTGAACCCGAATCCATACTTGTGAGAAGATGGACTAAAATCGCCTCTCACACACAAACGGTAAGTGTAAACATCTCTGCACTTGCTTACATTATAACCAGATGTAGCTATATTAATGTTTATCAAGTACAGGGGTGAAAATGTTTGTCGCAAAAAAAGTGTCACGCAATCTTTTGGCCTAGTGTTTACCTGCAAAACTGAAATTACTACTGGTCCAGTGATGTTTCATTGTCTGGCATTGATTCTGATATATATCCATTCGAAGTCATGAAGTTGCTGTATCATGTGAGCACCTTTACTGTTCACTACACTGTAGCTATATGCCCCTGTTAAACTATGCATTGTCATTTCATGCATGTATTTGTGGTGTAGTACCCTACTGAGCTTATACATCAGTCGATGTTATAGTGACCTACCATGCACTCCTAGATGGCCATGGCCTTGTGCCCAGGCTCTCAGAGCCTGTACACAAGAACAAGTCTTAGTCAGGTTTGAGGTAGTCTTCCATTGTAGCTAGCAGTTTACTGTACTTGAAGTTGCCAAGCCAATATTGATGATGAATGGCTATCTATTTTTATATTGTACAGGTTCATCATTGGAATGTAGACCTAATGTATGACAACAGGCTTGATGTGATCATGAACACATAGCAGAATACTCTCTACATCCAAAGAAATATTGTCATCTAGCTAGAGTTGCTATGTTTTTGATGCTGCATGCAATGTATGAACTTTACACTTTTGTAGTCCCCATAAAATTTATATGCAATTTTTGGGTTGCTTGAAATCGTGTAAACTAAATGCGTGCACAAGTCCAAACTACGTTTGCAGTTCAACCATTACCTCCTCTTTTTGTGTTCCAAGTTCATAACTGTGTTGTAAAAAATAATGTCTGGGGATAAAGTGCAAGAAGGTCTTGGTAAAGATCGTCAACTGTATGTAAAGTGAACACTGTCATTGAGTCCTAATTTTAACAAGTTTGTGAAGTAGATACATAGGTCTTTCCATGCAGAAGAGTTTAGAAAGCTAGCTAAAATACTTTTTATGATATGGATGCATGAATATAATTACAATGAAAAATCGTTTGTAGTTCACTGTGGCCGAAATCCTGCAAATAAAATTGTATGGTGACACATGGACTTATGGTACATTGGCGTAGTGACTTGCTAGTCAACACTTCCCTATAATCACTCAGCTTGACTTTCCTTTGTTCCCTCTTCTCTTCTCATCAGGTCTAAGGCTTGGACAAAAAATGTATAATTATACTTAGCTCAATTCTGATTAGTCTTTCAGTCCTACCAATAATCTTGGTACCATGAACCCTCAACTCTACAAGAATGATGTTTGCTGTTGTGGTGGTGGTGTACTCAGGTATGTTGAGGCAAAACAGCTGCTCAAACTACTCAAATATGCAAGAAACTTATGAGAAAGAGCACAACTTATGGAAAAAGTATCTTGTATTTTCGTAAGAATTTTGAAATGTGTATGTTTGTGATTAGTGTTTACACAAATGTTGCTATGGAAATGCTGTCAACAACAGACTATAATGAATTTTAATTATCCTTGATTTGTCTAAACTATATATACAATGTTGACCCGGAATCTTTATGCAGTTATGTACTTACCAGTTAGCAGTTAGCTGCCTAATTATTAAGTATTCATCTGTCCCTCGAAGTAGACATGAAACAGCAGGACAAAACTTTTAGGTGGCTTCACATTCTTTACTTAGCATTAGAAACCATATATCCATCAATATTCGGTTCTGCTCACGAAGCTCTTAATTTGAAGCTCTTAATTTAACAGCTCTTAATTTAAACAAAATTATTATTAGTTAGTATCACATGAGTGCACAAAATATGCTCTGCAGATAAAATTAATGGTGAGGTGCTTAAGTTTTGAGCACACTAAACTTAAACTTAGCAATTTAATATCTGTTGTGTACACCCTCGTTACATATTCAAAAAAATTAATTTATAGATCTTGTATATACTGAATCATGTTATAGTTACTTGTATTGCTGAAGAATTTTTTTAACAAGATTTTTCTGGTCCAAACACACCCACATCAAACAATTGAATTAATGTGGGTAGTATTTGGTGGCAGGCATAATATATGAACACCAGATGGTTCTTGCTTACTTCCTTAAATTGTTTGAGTTGCAGCAGGAGCTGTCAGGCATGTGTTTCATATGTATTTGTTGTTTCTTGATGGTCATTACTCCCACCATTAATAAAGTGAGTTGCATCTTCCATCCATCCGCTTTCACTGATGCCGTTGCAAGCACCAGCTGAACAAACCCTTCATTGTCCATGTAGAGTAAAACGTTTTCTTTTGTAAACAAAATGGTGATACCGGCTTGATCCATTCCCACAGTAATGAATTGGTCATTTGATCCACTTTATGTACAGCATACACACCCTTTTCAGCAAGAGTTTTCTTGCTTGTCACTCTGAGACACAGAAACCACTTTCATCACAGTTCCCGTATCCTATGATTGCAATCACTAACAAAGCTTTAATTGTACATCACAAAAGAATTTTTCAACTTGGTCAAACCAATTTGAACTGTATTGTGGTTGGCACATGGAACTCTGGATGCTGAAAGATGTTGTGGTTTCCTCTTGCATTGTTTTTTCTAGGAATGAAATGCAAGACTCAGAAGAAAGGAAACTTTCTTTAGAGAGTGCTAGTGCTGTTGCAGCTGTCAAGAGCGATGGTCTATTAGAGGAGCAGCACAATGATTCAGCATCCCAAAATCAAACTTAGAAGCTTACTGCAGAAGAAAAAAACACACAGTTAATTATGAGCTTGTTTAATGTGTAAATCATATCCCAAATTGGATTTGTACGTCATCTCACCACACAGCTGTATAAACAATCAGATTTTTAATCAAGCCTAGCATGTTGATAGACACAACAACTTACCTGACAATTAAGTCACATATCTTTCTTCAACTGATGCACAATTTAGTATAATCCCAACCAACTGTATTGTGGAAAATAGAAATTATCACAACTTGTCAAAACCTACAGGAGCTTGAATTCGGGATATATCATGTGCAAGGTAATTACTGATTTTCTCAGTGCATCTCCTAGACCTAATCCTTTCCATGGAGGTATACCAGGGCTGGATTGGTGGGCATACAATAGAATATTTGGATGAATAAAGACACAGGTAAATGATATGGGAGTATAAAAATGAGGAGAGAAGAGAAATAGATAGCTTCAAGGTTTCAGTGAATAGGTTTGAGCATATAGCATGAATTGAGCTATATGAACTCAAGAATCGCAATCATTACGATACATATTCCATAATTACCGGGAATTCCCTCTTGATCTAAAATACTATTATAGTTAGATACACATAATGTCATGTCCAAGTCTGAGGAGAAAATGAAGGCTCAATTGGAATTACATGAGACAGTTTGTTTATGAAGCTTGCATTAAGAAGTCAAATTTTGACTTGAGTCAGATTCCATCCAGTATTATTGATTTGTTCACAACCAGTGTAGTAAAAGTGGATGAATCGTGATTTGTTGTAAGTGAATGAAGTCTTAGAGTGAAATAGCAATTGGTACTAATCTCAGTACTGTTTGCGGTTGTATAGTTTGACATTAAACAAAATTAATCAGAATCAGTATGACTTTTGAACTGAGTGGCTTCAATTGTAATGGTTTTCAACAGTGGCAATATTTCCGAAAATAGAGTTGCCCCATACAGTTGCGATCTATTCTGAATTCAATTAACTGCCATTTTTTGTGTAAGAGTGTAGTTTAGTGACTCTGAATGTGATAAATGGGATTTCATAGAAATGCCTGGTTGATTAGATAGCGTGTGATAGTTAGCTAGCAAGTTAGATACATCACATGAATGAGTGAGCCTAACAAGGATGGGATGATTTCTTTCTTCAGTGTGTTTGCTCAGTCTCTGGCTGATATTTGAGGGCATGTGTCTGTGACTGATCGCATGCTTGAACCTGGGTTTCCCCTCCTTGCTTTCTTCAACCCCATAGAAATATTGAAACCACTTTTTTCTTTGGTAGTGTGACTTAATTTTCTGGTCTGTTGAAACACTTTTATCACAAAGAGTATTGTTTTTATATGCTTGCATCTTTACTGAAGCAATGAAAACAGCAGCAAAAACAGATACAGAGTTTAAAAAAGATTACTTTTGAATGATCATTGGATGCACACTGGTGACACCGGTGTGGGGAATATAATATTATGATCTACGCCATATGAATGCAGAAGATGAAGTCTTGCTGTTCCTTTCAAGTTGAAATTCCTCAAGAATAGTCCTTTTCGTTTAGTAGAAAGTATTTTGTTTCCATTTGAAGTGAACGTGACGTCATGCGTGGACTGCCAAAAATGCTACTTTGGTCATGTGCACCAAAATACAAATTCTGCAATGTTTGGACTGCCACGTTCTTACCGTATCTCTAAATAATAGATCTGCCAGAGTAAATTTTTAACAATAACAATGTTTTCTTATCTTTAGCATTTATTCCAAATCCACAGCACTTACTGGTGCCAGGATATTCAGGCGCTAACAAAGTAGGTTTCTAGCAACTAAAGTCCACAAGAAAAGAAGCTTTTAGATAAGACTAAGTCTAATATACATCTACAAATATACAAAACCATTTATTCTTACCTATAGAGCTCAATACAGATTGTTTCAGCTCCGTTTAGTAGCGCATGAATATCTCAGCACCGGTAAGTGCTATTAATTGACTTTGAAAAACCGTTAACACAGTGTTTTGTTCAGAGTTTACTTTTGTCATCACATGCACCACAGGTAGCAATACAAATCGCCAATATTTGAATTGCTATGAAGGCCTTGTGCTTACCTTATCTCTAAATGAGAATGTAGAAAATTGGCAGTATGGAAGTGAATAATTCCATTCTTAGGCCTCTTAAATGAAAAGGACTATTGCTCACCTTATTGGGTAGTTTTTCTAATAATAATCTTAAAGTTTCTCAACCAATATATGTACCTTTTCTAAACATGCATCGTTCCCAAATAACGCCCGGTCTGGACCCAAACACTCCACTTTGAATTGCGTTTTCAAAACGTTGCGTTTCCGGTTTGCGTTTTGGGTGTTTCAGTGTAAACGCAATCTGGAAACGCATATAAAACAATGCTTTTTGCTGTAAAAACGTTTCTCAGTGTAAACGAAGCCTAAGTATCATGCAGATTACTTCAGATGTGAGGACAATAGCACTGCTGATCTAATTAAGAGCTATATGGAACAGCAATGGGGTACCCTAGTGACTACTAGAAAGAGAGTACATGTGAAATAGAATGGAACTATTGTGTTGGCTACAGTGGATTCCATTTCATTTGTCAAAAAAGCTTCTATTTTTTGGCCACTGCTAAAGCAATTTTAAGGTTTTCTACTAATCTTGTGAATGTCAATTTAGATTTTACTAAGTAAACTTATAATTATGTGATCCTTGTTGTCTCTGAGTCCTCTTGGTTGTGTGTCATTTTGTTGAGTGTATATATATGTTTTGTGTGTTGATTGTACTGTCTCCCTCTCCCTTTGCACCTCCTGTTGATGTGTTTTACAAGTATAATTACAATTTCACTGCATTCGTTATTGTGTAAACAGACTAAACGCATAGAAACCACGTGGAAATCATGTGAAAATCATGAAAATCATGAGTTCAACTACAAGCTGAAGCCATGACTGAAAAAACCCAGAAAGCTTAGGACATCTGCTAGTGTTTCTGCTAGCAACTCAAGCTTCAATCCACCAGTGTTCCAGCACATTAGTAGCTCCTTTTTTAGTAATAGCTATACGTTTTATCGTGTCCTACAGGCTGACCCTTATTGATAGTGGACCCACTGGTTAATATGATATAATTGCCCTTTCTCAGTGCCTGTTGTGTCACACATCTACCATGTCACTGTATTCCTGTTTGTGCTATAGCAGCTGATATATGTGTGGGACAAAAACAGGTCATCAATACTTTCTTTGGTACCTAGATTCCTGGCAAATCAATGTGAGCTTGAAAGTCGGTCTAAATCAGCCATATGCAAGGTGGAAAAAGTTAGCCAATTTTTGCTGCCACAGGCCAACTGTTCATGCAGCAGACTGCTCATTCTGAGTTACCTAATCCCTCTACTTCAATGAACTTTTTTAAAGCTTGAACTAAGCCTTCAATGTGTCAACATGGCATGTATAGCTGACATTGACATCATCAAACAGCAAGTAATAGATAAGTCTGATATACTGTGTTCAATTGCGGAAAAAAATCTTCAAGTTGTAAAATTTAAGTAACCAGCCAAACAATGCACGTACGCTATTCTAATTGCTGTACCGATGGGTCAAACCCTAAGAATTCTAGCAACTGTTCACCATCACCACTATTATAGGACGAACACTTAATAAGCAGACATTATGGCTTTTAGTTTGTGCATCTGTTTGTGTAGCTGAGCACTATTGCCAGATTCAAGTCCAACTGTACAAATATTCCCAGTACGGTAGTACTGGGTACATAGGAATGGCATGGATGGCCCACTAGTGCAATACAAAGATTCACGCGAATAACTCTGCAAAAACTGAGTGCTTGCCACTACAAGGCTTTTCAAGCTACTATTTAGCTCATTTTCTTTCCAACAAGCCCAAAAACATGGCCTAAAACCATCGCAAAAGTACCAAACCTCCAATTTTCTCCATCTTCTTCTTCTTCTTCTATCATGGCTCAACTTTTCTCAAAGACTGTTCACTTTTAGAAGCTGATTCTTGAACGAATAAACTTGGTATCTTTGTCTTCATGTGCTTTTGGTATCGTTTTTCTGTGTCTCTCGTTAGGTGGCTATATAATAGCTACTTGAAAATTTCAAATTGACGACCCTTTTCCAGATATAAGTGTGCGTTATTTGGAATCTGAATATTCGCTGCCTGCCTGCTTTACCTGAAAATTTCTGGTTATGCTGAGCTCTCTGTAATCTTTCAGTCTTCAATATATTTAGGAGGTGAATAGACTACTTTAATGTTACACTTATTATCATTATCAGAAGATGAGTAAAGCTAGTAATTTTGTTGGATACACTCCAGCCTCCAGTGTTGAGATGCTTCACTTTACTGATAGCATACCAGTAGATTATACAAGCTATTATATTCATGCTGATATATAGAGTACAAGTAACTACCGTATATATACACACAAACTCGAGCTCAAATGTGATTCATAGAATTATGAAAAAATGAGAACGAACAAGTAAAAAAAAAACGTTGGAAATGTAATGAGACATAGGAATGGCCAAATCGTAAAAAGAAAGCAAACAAGATGGAATGGCTGTTTGAGTGTGTAAAGAATTATTCCTATGGGCAACGCAACATGAGGGACTCAACATGGGAAGAGAGTACTACATGCAGCCCACACAGGAAGAATTCTGCACACACTCAAACAGCCATTCCATCTTGTTTGCTTTCTTTTTACGATTTGGCCATTCCTATGTCTCATTACATTTCCAATGTTTTTTTTACTTGTATATATAGTTGTCCGCCCAGCAAAGCTTTACTTTAACAATCACTGTTTTTGCTAAGCTATATACTTGCACACAAGGTAAATAAGTCAACGGTATGGCATCTCTTACATGCATACCCACATATGGTATATATAAGACAAAACTAACATTGCCATCCAAAAATGCCGGTGAACAGTAAGAGTAACATAATATAATATAGCAATTACTATTTTGATGAAATTCAGTAAGTAGAATCTCAATTACTAAAATGGGGTTATCCTAGTCAGAAATCTGTATAAAGAAAACTTTCAAATTCTATACGGAAAACATTCAAGGGCACAGTATTAAAATAATATTATACTTTCACGTTATTCACCATGTTTCCTTCCAGATTTTTCTCTGAGGCTTTAACTCATCGTAGTAAACATAATTACTATACTTATTTTTTTGTAGTCTTCTCTTCTTGTGATGAGTATAAGACACTCAGTGTAGTTACGGGCAACAGTTGGCTCATGAATATGCTAATCAGTACATGCTAGATGCAGAAGAAGACAATTAATTTCATCCGCCAAATTGTGCAAAGCTATCAAAAATTCTAACCCTATATTGGCGATTAGCAAACTGTACAGTCCCAAGTAAAGGGCCAGACGAAGTGTTTTTTTTGAAAATGAGCAACTGAAACGTCGTAGCTGCTTGTCGTCGTCTCTTGGCAGCTGTTAACTGGACGCTTAGCTTTCTAAAACGCTCGCTGTTTGATGTAGAAAAAAGTCTCGACGTCTGACCCTCTAGAACGAAGGTAAGTTTTTGTTACTACAGTGTTCTGGATATAGCTGGTTATTTTCTAAGAAAAAAATGGCAGATAGAATTTACTCTAGCGAAAATTCTTGCTAACGGTAGTGTGTAGTACCATGCTCAGCTATGAAGTCTGAGTAGTTGGTGATCCAAGAACATACTGTTGATAGCTAAGCTGTTCAAGAGGTAAGAGTCCCACATTCCAGTTCTATAGTCTATGGATTTTCTAGCTTATCATTGCACATGACTTATGACCCCTAACCTTAAGGAAATTCAATGTCCCAAAAAAGTTCTCCATAATGAGGTTAAAATTATTCGGACTGTCTATCTCCCACACTTTTAATGTATAAGACTTGAACTTTTAGAACATAATAGCCCCACCCATTTTGGTGGTCACATGATACAAAATGGCCACCATTAAGTCTAAAAGCGTCAAAATGACCAGGCAACCTCTAAACCTAGTTTTATGAGCTTTATATTCAGACAGGAAGGTCTTCACATGAGTAACTTGATATTCCTCTGAAGCAATTTTTCAAAAACTCCTTCAATAGTAAGAAAGACTGGTTTGTCTAATTAATGCACACCAATCACAAAAGGGGTTTTTTGGCCATATCTTTATTGGATCAAAGCAAAATTGCTCCTACAAAATTTTAGTTTAGGTTATTTTATAACTTCTGTATGAATTATAGCATTTGTAAACATTGGGAACAATGTTGGCATTTAGATTTTACATATCCTAAAAAAATACAAGCCCCGCCTACATATTTATCTACTTAGATCAATTATCATTGGAGTCAATTACCTAAGGACATGCCTTAAGGTTGGTGTGTTTTGAGTCGGTGGGACTTTTAATTTAATTAGTGAATCGTGAAGGGGTGTGTCCAAGATTTCTATATCAAAATATACAATTGAAAATAAAAGTGTTCAGGAGGTGCTGGAGATCATTTTCATGCAAAAACTAGCGACCAGAAGTTGTCTTCGAACAAGTGACTGGAAATTAGAGCACTTCAAAGCATTCTTTAGAAAACTGCGGAAAAAAACAAACAAACAAAAAAAAACAACGAAAAATTACTCATAAAATTGTGTATGGGTGCATGTGCAATAGGTGGCTGCATGTGTAGTGATATGCATGCATGAAAATGTGCAGTAAGCTTGCAGGATGGCTAGCGGAAACTGTGTGCTAGCTGTGACTTCGAAGCTTGGTGGGCATATCCAGCCAAGTGTGTGTTGAGTGTGATTGACTTTTGACCCCTCTGCCACATAGGTGAGTCTGTACAGGGAAACTTGGATATTTGACAGGGCTGTATAAAATCCATTTTTCTTCCCTGCATGGTGGAGAGAAGAGAGAGGCAGTGAGGTATGTGAGCTTGTAGGGTGTTTGTTTATCTTGAATATTATGCTGAGTTTTTGACTGCATGGAAGTAGTTTTCCTGTTTACCTGTTAGACATTTTGTGAGAGAATGTGGTTGTCAAAAGTGCATACATAGCTAGTACAAAAAGCCTTTTACAGACTTGATGAGTTTTTTTTTTTTTTTTTTTTAACGTACGTTTTTTTGTTTATCTGTTGTCTTTCAAGCCGCCTGGTAGTTGTTCCCTGTGAGTGAGTTGCAACGGCAAAAAAATCTGTTTTAGAGCTATTAAATTTGACCTTTGACCCTTTTGAGCAATGAGCCATTTTGAGACCAAATCCTCTTGGCTTTGATTGAGATAGTATCAAGAGTTTCTATGAGCCTATGAATAATACTGTTTTATTTTGATCCCCGCCCACTCAAAAACCTCTAACCATAGATAATACATACGGCTCGAGTCGTATGTATTATCTATGCTCTAACCTTATAAGTACACTGAGTATAATATTTAATAATTAAAGGAAATAGACCAATACAATATAATGTTATCATTTTAATGTTGGAGATTTTCAGGGACATTAACTCTTTGATCATAATTTAAAGTTATTGTTGAACAAAGTAAATAATTATCATCCCCCTCCCACAAAAAGGAAAATTATAACTAAAAAATTAATAATGATATACACACTAAAAAAACTTAAATTAATTTTCATAATTATTTAAACATTCAAATAATTACATATCAAAACTAAAAATTACATAATGATAATCATTTATTGTTAACTTAAATTAAATTTATTTTTAAACACACTATAAAAGTATATTCCACTCTCCACTAAAGAGACATTATTTAAGTACTTTACTACATGATTGTGGCCACCTCTCTTAGCAAAGTCTATTGGACCAGGTGTAGGAATTTGAACAAACCACCATTTACTAGCAAAGGCTTGGGGGGAACATTTCAGCTGTTCAACGTAAAATTGAACAATATTCAAATGCCCACCTCCTGCTGCTAAATGAAGAGGAGTCCTACCCTTCCCATCCCTATAATCAATGGATCAGACCTCTTTCTTGAAATGAGATATTTTACTGCTTCAAGTTGTCCATGTTGAGCGGCAAGATGAAGAGGCACAGTCCTATGTGTATAATCTTCCCACTGTGAGGGGTTACACTTAGCAGTTTCAATCAAATACTTCAAAACATTTACACGTCCATTTTCAGCTGCAACATGAATAGGTCTAAAGTCATGTCTTCCTTTAACATTAGGATCACAGTTTAGCTCTTCAAAAAGAAATCTCACAATATCCACATGGCCATATTGCGCAGCAAGGTAAAGAGGGGTACTATGTCGAATGTTCCTGCAAGATGGGTTGCAGCCTTTCTTTGCTAAAAATTTGACAGCTTCTAAATGTCCATTTGTAGCAGCAAGGTGAAAGGGAGTGTTCCTAAATTTATTATTTGTTGGTGTTGATGGATTGCATTTCACAGTGTCTACTAAATATGCCATAATGGTTACATGTCCATTCTGAGTAGCACAATGTAAAGGAGAAAAGCCAACTATATTATGTATGTTTGGATTGCACTTGAACTGAGTGATGAGACACTTCACAATATCCAGGTGGCCACTCTTGGCAGCAAGATGAAGTGGAGTATCTCCATCAATATTTCGAGAGGATGGATCAATAACCGATAACATCTTGATGGCTTCTAGTCTTCCAATGGTAGCAGCATAGTGCAGTGGGGTATCCTGCTTGTCATCAGTGAGAAAAATATTGCAGTTCTTACATGACAACAAGAAATCTACAATATCATTATGACCTTCTATAACAGCAATATGAAGAAGTGTTGTACCATTGACTCCTCGAATGTTTGGATTACATTTTTTCTCTTTAATAAAAAAATGGACTATATTCAGATGCCCATGTGATACTGCATGTTGAAGAGGAGTTAGTCCAAAACTATCTTTGCATGATAGATCACATCCATAGCCTAATAGTAGCTTGACAGCATCCAACCGTCCATTTATACTAGCTGAGTGTAGAGGAGTGATACCCATTTGGCGTCTAACTGAGGGGCTGCAATTTACTGCCTTAACCAAATACTCTATTACATGTATATGTCCTTCTCTAGCTGCAAAATGTAGGGGTGTTATTCCTTTCTCTCCGGAAATGCTCAGATCATAGCCCAGTTCTACAAAATACTCAATCACGTTTAACTGACCATCTCTTGCTGCAAAATGGATCGGAGTGTTTTTGTAGATATTTGTGCAAGTTGGATCAAAACCTTTCTCTGAAATTAGAAACTTTACAGTATCCAAATGTCCTTTGGAAGCGGCAACATGAAGAAGTGTATCAGCCTCATTATCACTAATCAAGTTACATTGTACACTATCGAGTAGATATTTCATTGTATTCACATGTCCTCCTTCAGCCACACAATAGAGAGGTGTCCATCCATATTTTCCTTGAATACTAGAATTACATTTCAACTCTTCAATGAAGAATTTTACTACTTTCAAATGACCATGTCTTGCAGCAATATGACACTCATGGCTAGAGACACCGAGGACTGTCCACAAATTCTTAAGAATTCACTATTCTGGGTCAGTACAGTATATCCCAGGACTATCCACAGGTACTCCTGTNGTGCAACTTTTGGTGGTGTGTTATTTATAATTGTAATTGTAATTTGTACACTCCAACAGGAGGAGCAAAGAAAACGAACAAAGCATGCATGCATGTAATAGTTATTATCAATGTACATAGAGTAAATTAAGCAGTACACATAAAAATAAAATCAATACCTTTGTCCATATTGCATCATAGTAGAGCTAAAGAGACAGACTGGCTATTGCCGCTGCAAGTGACTTTTGACCTCTGACCTCGGAATTCAGCATATCGCGCATATAAACGGGCTGTGTAGCTACTGCAAGCTTGTAGCGGCTATTTTACTACCGCCAGCGGTAGCAAGCAAATGCCGCCAGCGGCAGATTTACAAGGGCCGCTGGCGGCAACACTAGTACAGCATAGTCTGGCTAGCCAGACTCTTCGCAATGAATGGAAGAGTCTGGTACATATCCTACCCAAGAGTTGTTCTGCTTATCAAAATGTGGTAATGTAGATTTGATGTAGCGATAACCTCCTGGACAAATTAGTTATGTAATCTTTCAACAGTGACATTGGAGCGTTACAGAATATTTATGTCATTCTACATTATCACTAATCAAATCTACAATTACCAGATTCTGGTAATCTGGAACAACTCTTGGGTAGGATATGTACCAGACTCTTCCAAGCGCGCATGTGCGAAGAGTCTGGCCAGCCAGACTAAGTACAGCAGGCGGCGGACAAAAATATCACCGCTAGCGGCACTTCATTATACCGCGAGCGGCTCATCAAAATCCGCGAGCGGCTTATCAAAATACCGCGAGCGGAAGTGAAATACCGCGAGCGGATTAAAGCGGCGGTGGCGGGGGGCGGAGGGTACTTCTCGGCCACCATAAGCAATAGTATACATGCAGGGTGCACACACAATAATTACATTTGCTACACTTTATGGTTTCATGGTATGTTGTCATAACAGAGCCAACATAACTGATATTTATAACTGAGCTTGACAAGCAATTTGCAACTTGCAGTAACCACACTCGTACATTATACTCCATATAGCCCAGTGATGGGTGTAATAACTATTATAGAACCAGTCAAAATGGTGAAAATTTTTATCTATTATAATTAAGTATTCATTTTATTATTTCTGTTTGTTTTATATAATTTTATTCTCCATGAAACAGTTTCACATCACTAGTCCAAATGCAACTACAGCTACACTGATCCGAACCATTTTCCTTACCCCTACTACGAATGCCTCCAAGAATGTCACCTCACTGCAGTCATCCACCAATGGAGAGTATATCTTTGCCATGACAGACACTAAGGTATGGCACTGATAGGTATAGTAAATATTTTATATATTTGCCATATTGTCCATAATTTTTCAATACCTGACAGATATAGTTTTACTTTTCTTAATAATTATGGTTGCAGTGATTAATACTTTCATTTTAGGAAAGTAAGCTGTGATGCTCACAATTTAACAAATTAAATTCTGTGAATAGGCAACTATTTAGCTGCTTTGCATGCCGTGCTTATCAGAGTATGGCATGTAAAGTTGTGCATGTTTCAAGTAATATGCATATGTGCCATACAATGTCATATCTAGTACAAACATTAAATTCCTAAGTAAACCATTCCTTTGTATTGCACTCATTAGCTGTATGCCTGATTTTAATTTATTGCCTCACTAAACTACACCTACACACATACTCTGGCAGCTCTTCAGACACTCTATTGATCAGTGCCACACCTTCACTTCCTGTGCCTCATGTACGACCTCTGGTGACCCCATATGTGGATGGTGTGTTCTATCTGGAACATGTACTCGTCGCTCCACATGCAGTGCTGTTACTATGACACAACAGCCTGGATCACCGATCTGGGAGTCAGATGTGAGCCGTTGCCCAGAGTGTCCTATAGACCCTTGTGCCGCAGCCATTTGTCCTCGCTACCTCACTGCCGATTGTGAGGCCAACCTCTGCCATGGATTGTGCACTCCAAATTTCATCTGGAGAGAAACAAACGTCACTGATCGATGTCCGGTGAGAAGATGTGCCGACTTTGTGTGTCGTGAAAATCGTATTTGTGTTGAAGAAGTAGTCCCATCTTCTTGTCCTGACAATGAACCAAAGTGTAGGCAGTTCCTCAACGCTAGGTGTGTGTTACAACCTCCTATTACTGACTGTAGCCTATTGGATTGCCCGAAAGGAATGGTGTGTCCACTCATGGCTAGAGACACCGAGGACTGTCCACAAATTCTTAAGAATTCACTATTCTGGGTCAGTACAGTATATCCCAGGACTATCCACAGGTACTCCTGTGTCCAGGTAGATTTCCATGAGCACTATCCAAGTACCATCCCAGGTATGTCTCAGGACTATCCACAGGACTAGTACTCCTGTGTCCAAGTAGATTCCCATGAGGACTGTCCTAAAACCATCCTAGGTATGTCCCAGGACTATTTGCACTTACTCATGTGTCCAAGTATGTTAGGTTTCCTATGTACAGTGCATGTATGTCCCGGTACCATCCCGGGTATGTCCCAGGACTATCGGCACATAGCTACTCCTGTGTCCAAGTATCTTAGAATTACAGTGTCCCAGTACTACCCCGGATATGTCCCAGGACTATCCACACATAGCTACCCCTGAGTCCAAGATTCCCACGTACAGTGTCCCGATACCATCCTGGGTATGTCCCAGGACTATAAACACATAACTATCCCTGTGTCCAAGTATCTTAGGATTCCCACGTACAGTGTCCCGGTACCATCCTGGGTATGTCCCAGGACTATCCACACATAGCTACCCCTGTGTCCAAGTATCTTAGGATTCCCATGTACAGTGTCCCGGTACCATCCTGGGTATGTCCCAGGACTATCCACACATAGCTACCCCTGTGTCCAAGTATCTTAGGATTCCCACGTACAGTGTCCCGGTACCATCCCGGGTATATCCCAGGACTATAAACACATAACTATCCCTGTGTCCAAGTATCTTAGGATTCCCACGTACAGTGTCCCGGTACCATCCCAGGTATGTCCCAGGACTATCCACACATAGCTACCCCTGTGTCCAAGTATCTTAGGATTCCCATGTACAGTGTCCCGGTACCATCCCGGGTATGTCCCAGGACTATCCACACATAGCTACCCCTGTGTCCAAGTATCTTAGGATTCCCATGTATATATTTATATACACAATCTATGTATGCATGCAGACAAGTCAACATTCACTTGTAAATTGATTGCAAATACCGGCTATTATTCCTGGTATTTCCATGAGCTGAATGTTTATAGCTGAATTTTTGGTGTAAACATGAATCACGAAAAATTATTATTTGTCCAAATAATTTTATAATGATCACCGGAATGTAAAATATATAATCAATAGACTGATTCATACAGTGATTAATTAATGAAGTGACTGTTTAACTCAACGCCAATGGTTATAGCAAAATGAAATGAAATATAATAATACAGGGGTTTGGAATTACCCAAGGGAAAGAATAAATGACAAAACTCAACTCAAATCATTCTTTAATGAAGGCGTATTGCCAGAGCAATATATCCCACTTCCAGTGCTAGTACTGCAAATGATAATGTGTGTGTGTAGACGATAATTAATAAACATCAAAGGATGAAGGCACTGACAGTGCACTAGTCTTGCTCAGCGCACTTAACCTACTTAGCTATAATTATAAGCATATACATGCATGTGACTCATGCAATATATGGAGACTTAATACATAACAAGTATGGGTTGGTGGTTTGGTAGTTTGTATGTTTACACATAACGTGGTCTACCTCAATTCCTGTGGCCAGTCCATGAAAGAGGCCCCAAACTAAAGCGGATAGCTTCCCCCCACCACAAAAACTCTCCAACTTCCCTCCTATAAACATTAACCTTCCTTCCCGGCCCTATAACCCAGACAATCTTAATATACTGTAGATAATGCACACAATAGCTGTTCCACAAAGTAAATGTCTTCTCTCTTATATACACACACGAAGGAAAAAATGTAATACGAATTATGGTCCATTTTTCCCACATCACTATTAGGTTTGATATTCCCAGGCTTTCCCCCACTACTTGTAGGGAAGTTTCTGGGTGCCACAAGGGCTACTTCGATATTAGCCAACATTCGAGTACTTATTATTAATAATAATTATCATTCAGGGGCAGTGAAATAAGTAGACCAATTAAATTGCATATGCATTATTCCAAACCTGTAGACTTTTTGCTGGATTCCTGTTGGTTGTCCTTGGGCTTTTCTTTGGTGTCATTATTGATTCCACCTCTTTGGTCATACTAGACTCCCTGTCTCTAAATGATGATGTGTGCATATGTGTAGGTTTAATAGTAGTCAAATTTGTGGCTATTATTGTCCCACCAAAACAATCACATATATAATTCTATGCATTACTCACTTACCAGATGTACAATATTATTAGTACAACAGTACTAACCTCTTTCGTGGACTCCTCCTTGGTGATAGAGGCATGGTCTGCTCAACACCATCAGTAGCTGATGTTTTTCTGTATAATTATGTAGGAATTAACAAGTTTAAAAGCAAACTTTAAATGCGGTAACTACAGAACTTCATCTTGCAATACTAATTATTGTATTTACATACGTGATATCTGGTTGGGTTAGTGATTCTTGAAACTCCTTGAGGGATACTCCAAAAGATAAGAGCTTTGATGACAACTGCTGCATATCATCTCCGTCATCTTTTGGGATTTTGGGTTTTTTGTAGCGATATGTCTGAAACAAAAATTACACAAGCAAATTATTACCACAATTTTATGTGTTGGAATTAACCATGTGGTTTTTGTGTATACAAAAACCAAGATTTGTTGTTCTGCATGTTTGTGGGTTAGTTCACTGAAAAGGGTAGCCTGAGAAACAGCGACAGGCTGGCTATATATATATATACAAGTAGTAAAAATTTCAAAAAAAATAAGTAGTGTAGGAATGGGCAGTGCGGTAAAAAGCATTGGAACAAGGCATGTCTCAATTTCGGCACATGACTACTTCATTTTTATTCTTGTCAGTTGATCCTTCCTTAGGATCCTGCTAAATGCAACGATCTGTACAATAGTGCGGTAGCTTATTATTGTATTGGTTCAAATTCCTACTAATCAGTAGGCTATAAGCAGTGGAGCAAACTATA
>CAXIPT010000001.1:23164262-23237971 GCA_964030475.1 Tethya wilhelma
GTGTGTGTGTGTGTGTGTGTGTGTGTGTGTGTGTGTGTGTGTGTGTGTGTGTGTGTGTGTGTGTGTGTGTGTGTGTGTGTGTGTGTGTGTATGTGTCTGTGTGTGCAATAAGGAAGCAAATCCTTAGAGCCATGACTATGTACAATCAGAAGAATCTCGTGTTCTTTAATTTTTAGCTTTAATTTTTAGCTAGCTACCTACACTGCATGCATGCATGAGGAGCATTGAGCCCACTTGAATATCTGTCTGATTCACTTTTCTTGATTCCAAAACTGATATACTCTGAACTTAAAACCAATGGAGAGACAATTAGAGAGATGAACTTTGTCACTAGAATAGTCACTATCAGTATTACTGGCTGCTCTACTATGCTTTGGCATCTTTGATTGGTGACCATGATGCCGTTCCCTTCCTCAGCCCCACAATAGTCCAGGTTTGTATAATTATACTAGACTTAAAGTATATACTCAACTCAGCTAAAAACCTTGGAAAAGTTAGTAGATTTGTAATGCTGCATTAGAACAGAACTTTTACTTACCCCATTGGATCCTTCTATAGTTAAAGGGTTTATCATGGGTCAAAGGTCGTGAGGCTTCTCATTGCATAGTGGGATTCTTTGTAATTTTTTACAGAGTGGTTGACAAACTGAGCAGTATATAATAATTACCACAACTTTCAAACATTCATGAATAATTTTGCACACTCTATATTCTTAGCTAGACTAGTTCCAAAAAAAAATCAATCTACTGAATTCATAGCATAATACAATTAGGTAAAAGTAATTCATGTTGCATAGCTACTAGCCTACACTTAGTCTAACCGTCTTTTACTACTCTTTCAAAGTTAATTTTTTCTAGTCATTACCACCTCGATTTCAAGGCAATGGTCTCAACAATGTCTGGCAAATTTTTGTCCACGAAAAATTCTCTATTGCAATGCCCCGTAGCTTCAGTGATATTTGTTGTCTCTGTGATAAATCCTTGTAACCATTGGGATAGAGAAATTTTAGTGTGGCAATGAGTTTCTTTGGTAGCTCTTTAACGATAACTGAGCCATCGGCTAGCTTGAATTTGCCTCCAGGATGTGGAGCCATGTGCATCATTTCCTCTAATGATGGATCCACTTTCTTCACAATGTCTAGGACGTCTGCTATACCAGAGTGGTAGTTACTTATTGGCAGTACACCTGAAGACATCGCTTCCACTGTCACCATTCCAAATGCCTCTGCTGCTTTGCTTGCTACAACTGCAATGCTGGCCAAAGGTAGTATCTCACTCAGTTGATCGTGTTCCATTATTCCTGTGATAGTAATTCTCTGATATTGTTCAGGTGAGAGCTTTCGAAAGATACGTCGCAGTTGATCAACTGAAGAATCTAAAAAGCTTCCAGCCTGGCAATATGCTATAAAAGAATCCACATCTCCCTCTTCCATTGATTTTAACATCCCTTCCATATGTTCTCGATAGCCTCCATATCCTATCACGAAGAGTCTAGCATTAGGAATTTCTTGAAGAACAGCTGAGAAAGAAACAATCAACTCGCCAACTCCTTTGGTGTTCAGATATGCCCCAAAATAGATAATGATGGGTTCACCCTCAACAATAGTTGGCCATCGATCAAGAAGATCAGAATCAATTGACCACTGGTCGTACGTTCCTGCTAAAGCTGTCAAAGATTTGTGTAAATCTTCACAGCAGAAAGGATTAGATGGTAGTGTGATTTCTTTTGCTTTTCTTCCGTTTGGTTTTCTTGAGATGAAGCCTGATGTTTTTTCAACAAATTGTTGCAGATTTTTGCCTGGGCTTTCAACTAATTGGAATGTGTTTGGATCCATTCCTGGTGGGATGATGGTAAGTTTATGATCAAGATCAACAATCTCACCATGCTGAGCAAACTTCTCATTCACGATCCTCTGAATATATTTGGTACCTGCTATGATCTTTTGGCAATGTGCAAGCCCTTCAATAGCATATTTCATGAGCTCTGGTCGTTTGCTGAGAGAGAATGTAATTGCACTACCATGTATTTTAACGTCGTAGGGTACTGCAAAACTTTCACATGCTCGTTTTGCTATGACTGGACTCAGCAAAGCATGATTGGCTAAAACACGGTCAACTCCTTGAGCTAAAACTTTTTGCAATCCACTTGCAGTTTTCATGACATGATTGTCAATTTCCTTCAGAGAAGAGTGTTGGCCAGAGACGCCTAGAATTGTCCATTAATTCTTAAGAATTCCCAAGTTATAGAAGAACATATGATCATATGCATTGCATATATCTAAATAGGTCACTGTTAAACCTCTGTATCCAAGTATGGAAGGATTCCCACTTTCAGTGTCCCAGTACCATCCCGGGTATGTCCCAGGACTATCCACACATAGCTACCCCTGTGTCCAAGTATCTTAGGATTCCCATGTACAGTGTCCCGGTACCATCCCGGGTATGTCCCAGGACTATCCACACATAGCTACCCCTGTGTCCAAGTATCTTCCCGGTACCATCCCGGGTATGTCCCAGGACTATCCACACATAACTGATCCCTGTGTCCAAGTATCTTAGGATTCCCATGTACAGTGTCCCGGTACCATCCCGGGTATGTCCCAGGACTATCCACACATAGCTACCCCTGTGTCCAAGTATCTTAGGATTCCCATGTACAGTGTCACGGTACCATCCCGGGTATGTCCCAGGACTATCCGTACATAACTATCCCTGTGTCCAAGTATCTTAGGATTCCCATGTACAGTGTCCCGGTACTATCCCGGGTATGTCCCAGGACTATCCACACATAGCTACCCCTGTGTCCAAGTATATTAGGATTCCCATGTACAGTGTCCCGGTACCATCCCGGGTATGTCCCAGGACTATCCACACATAGCTACCCCTGTGTCCATGGCAAGTATCTTTGGATTCCCATGTACAGTGTCCCAGTACCATCCCGTGTATATCCGAGGACTGTTCACACATATACCCCAGAGGCCAAGTATCTTAATTAGGATTCTCATGTACAGTGTCCCAGTACCATCCAGATGAATGTCTTGTAATGACTGATTTACTTTAGAAATGGATCTTACAGTATCAATTAATGTTACAGTATAGTTACTTAATTTCACAGAGTATTCTAATTGTTCTTCCATATGAAGAAGTAGGAGGACATTCCAGCTAATTTACACTACTTCGCACTGAATATTGGGAAAGAAGTATGGGCAAAAATGTATTGAAATGAGTTTTGTTCATCAATAACTTTTTTGGAAGCTTTCTAATCAAAATATGCAGCCTCCAAGGTTGTTGGGTAGGTTGAGCACTGTCCATTGATATAAATAATCAAGCAATACCTATCCATATCTCCTTGCCAAATTGAAAATAAAGAAGTTAAATATTTGTATTGTAACTATATGGGAAAATCAGACGTGTAACCTTTACCCAGCCATATCTCAGCCTTTGTTTAAATACACAAAATATGCAGCCTCCAGTCCTGTTCTTCATAGAGTGTAGTATGCTAATGACATGGTTTCAAAGGCTAATCTATTGTGGTTCACTTGCCAAATTGAAAAGAAATTTGTAGTGTTTCCTCCATTGAATGTACAGACCTGAAGTGAAAGGTAAGCTCATTGTTACTCATTAGCACCTTCTACTTCATAGAGTTTTCCTATTTACACTTCTTACTAGCTATGTCCCAATTTGTGCCAAACTTCTTCATATGATTCGATTTTTAAGGTCACAAATATAGAGTATATAGAAAAGAAAGTGTTGCCTGTTCATATGTCTTGTGATTCTTGCAAATCTGGACAACCATGCGAACGTCTGCTCACAAACTTCAGTATCCACCTGTTATTGAATGCACAATTTAGTGGACAGACATTACGTGCCAATTTGAAAAAAAAAAAAAGAACATACCTATATACTGGCTATAATTTTTCTGCCTGCCCCATGAAGCTATACTATATCTTACTCTGTCCTCATGCAGGTTTACTCAATATTACTTCGTGTATTACCCATATAGTAAAAAAAAAATAAATAGTAATATACTTACACCAATAAGTCCATCTTGTTTATATGGATTGCAATTTTCCTGACACCACTTATCAGTATGTCCACGAAAGTGCATTTTGTCAATCACTATTTGGCAAGATGAGATTCTTTCAGCTGTTTCAGTCAAATTCTTTCTTTTTTCAACGAACTTCTTTAAGTGACAGCCATCATCATAGCATATAAGATCTGATTCATTCGTGCATTGTAAAATCATGTATAGATTTCTGTTATGAGCTAGCACAATCTCTTGTAACAAAATGATTATGTTGTACACCATTTAACATATATTTGCCATACATGTACATGCAGTATTCTCACATAATATATGCATACCGATTTTGCTTAAGCTAGATTTGTTTTCATTGAAAAAAGAATGAAGAAATCCAAATACTTGGGTAAGTGATTCGCTTCCAAATAATTCTCCTATCAATGTGATGGTTCCACAGGGCCACACACCAGCAAGAATTCCTATATAAAATTCACATTAGCTGCATACATGTTATAGACGTAAAATAATGTCTATAGGGAAATTATTCATACCAGCAGTTGAGTCATTCAGCTTCACTTTTTCCTTGGAGGTATTGCATTTCAATGGTGTGTCTCCATCCCCCTCCTTGCATTCAAAGCATCTTGTAGGAAAATAAACCAATCCACACATAATTTTCATTAACATGAAAATTATTATTTGTATGTAAACATTAATTCTTTCTCTCATAATTACTTCAAATTTGAGCATAAGATTATGTAAAGATTTACCCTGTCACAGTCAATCGTGGTCGCTTTGCTGGTGATGCCTTAAGTTGGGAACTCATGGTGTGAAGTGTCTGGCCACCACTTGAAAACAGTGTTTCCTGAATATCTCGTTCCATTCCATTTTCAAACTCAGATATCAGTGTCTGTGGTATTGAGGAGGCAGGTTCCCAGGTAGTGATGCAATCTGTAAATCCAATCCACGTGACCTAGTGTTGATTGATATGTTTGTATATTCACTATACATGAACATGCACCTGATGATAGGATCAATTGTGTACGTATTAGATTAATTCACACCTGATAGAAAGTGGTTTGTCTTGTTACTTTCTTGGATGAAATGTATGCCACTTGTTCTTCACGATTGGAATGAGCATCCTCTGGGCTACTTCCATCTCCAGTAGGAGTAAAGGCAGTAGGGGAATGAACAGCACAATATCTGGACTTGGGTTGTGGAGTATTTGGGCACCCTGTTTTTACATTTCCTGACAAGCCACTATATTGGCTAAACCCAGCTTCATGTGCACGACAGATATCTTTGTGGTTTTTCATATTACCATCAAGGACCAACACATGACCACAGCCTTTATGGGTACAAGCATGTTCTGACAAAGAGATGAAGAGCAGCATATTAAACCACAAAATTACCACCACTTATTTGGATATAATTATGCATGGAAGCAGTCAAGTGCTGATATGTGATAATGATGCAGAGTACACCATTTAGCTCCAAATTTTCATGGCACCAAAAACTTAATTGTGATAATGTCTACTACATATTATATTGGTTTTCCATAGATTTTTTAATGTAGAAAAATTTTGTGATATATGCAGTTAACATTATGCAGTCCAATCATGAAATCGTTCACAAATTCAAAATCAGTATCATACCACAAAGATTTGGAGCTACAGGGTATAATTATATGTTTCACTTATAATATTACCCTAACCTGCATATTGTTTCATGAAAGCACCATGATAGGTTGAAACAACTTGTAGAAGAGTATCTGGAGTGCTGCTGTGAAGTGGCAATGTGTTACCATTCAATTGCTTTGGATACCAGCTAGCAACTTGCAAAACAGCATATTGGAAGTGGGCATCCAGAAGTCTTCTGCGATCCATGCATTGCCTAACTACTGAGGAAACATCCTTACTATAAATATCATGTGTGTATATATTGTAAAACACAGAATAATTAGTGTAGAGCCCGGACTGTTCAAGAACGATGAAATTCAAATACATAAATTATTTAAATTTAATACCTGATTGTGGCAGGTGAAATTCCGTGAATGTGGTTATAGATGTCAGCAATCTGCTTATAGCTCAATTGTCCAATGACAACCTGAGCATCAACTTGCCTAATCAGGCTCATTGAAAAGGCAGTAAGGGATGATGAGACAAAGTATTTGTTGTTGATCCAGTCCGAATCGTACAATACACTGGAATTGTCACCTCCAGTGGTATAGTACCCATAATACTGAGTTATTGGGCACACTTTGCTGGAACATTGCTTGTGATAGTGCGTTCCAGGAACAGGTCCCAGACTGTTGTCATAGACAGTTAAGTGTGAAGGCCTGTCTTTCCGAATGACCAGCTCACTGTTGCATCGACAGCATACCTTCTTGTTGCTCACTAACACAACTCCCAACGGTCTTCTTGTTGATTTCTGTGTCCACTCGGTCAATTCTCTCTGAAGAATTTCATCCGTTAGAAGAGCATTCTTGTCAAACATCTCTATGTTATCCATTAACGCACTGGCAGTCTTGGCATCTAGAGGATTGCGCTGTTGGTTCTTGTTAGCAAGGGCAAATTCAACAGCAATAGTCCACTTATCAGGCAAGTCATTGGGCAAGTGAGTTGCGGCAAAGATCAATTTACGCAGGACAGAAATGTCCTTAACGTACTTCGATATGGAGTCGAGCATAGTCGCTATAAACTAAACACCATCACTTGAAGTTTATACGTTACGTTCAATACGCGCGTACATGTATATACGTGCACGTGCATCTCATTATTTTACACGTACACGTGGACGTGCGTGGAACAGTGGAGTGCGAATCAGCTAGCTAGCTAAGTAGCGTATCATCTCATCGTTCATCTCGTTACTGGACTGTCAAAAAGAGGCCTGACCTGTGCTAGTTGAAAATACTTCAGAGAATTAAAAGAATTTTCATGTCCACACCGAGAAGTGGAGAGCAAAAGTCTCGGGCTTTTGCATCCGTGTTGTCTGGCAGACTCAAACAATGTTGGGAGGAATCCTTCAACTGGGATTTGGTTCCTCTAGCTCTGGGAAAAGTAAGAGCTTTTGAACATATTTACTGTACCCTTGGTAACAAATTATCACTATCAGCATACTATAGTTTCGTGCATGCTACAATGCCGTGTGCGATCAGTCGCTCTACTTGCGCGGCTCGGAAATGAAAATCAAATGTGTTCAGTAAAAAAGTATTGACAGCTAATCATTACTAGAGACTTTCATTGTTCTATCTATAGGGATGTCAGCAAGTAGCAAAGGCACTTAGTATGCCACCAATTGCTGTGTTAGCTGGACTGATTGTTACAGTAAGCTTCGCCATGTCCCATTCTACTGTCCAAGTGCAAGGCACCGACTGGATAGAGCCAGTGTTGCTGTGGATTGCTATCTGCATGCCAACAGGAAGTGGCAAATCAGCTCTCTGCAATTTTCTTAAATCTCTCGTCACTAAGGCACGAAATGAATGCAGCCTGACTGAAAACGATCCATCCTGGTGTCTTGACGATCAATCATTTGAAAAGATGGGTGCAATGATGGCTGAGAACCACGATAAGCTTATTGGTCTGTATGATGAACTTTCCATGTTCTTATCGCAGATAAATGTGTTCCGATCCAAAGGCTTATCAGATTCACATGAGATGGCTGTGTTTCTTCAATTGTATGGGGCAAGTTCTTGGACACGACGAACAGGTATATAACATACTGGATGAAGTATATTATAGATACAACATGCAAGAACATGCATTCATTCTACTTGCATAAATTACCATGATTATTTTTGATTTATTTACAGTGTCTGGTGATGCAAATTTTTCCATACAACGAACTGGAATGACTCTGGGAGGTTTCATACAACCAAGTGTTGCCCGTGCTTTGATCGAACAGCAATCCAATGTTGAAAAAGGACTATGCCAACGGTTTCTTTGGGTGGTCCCCAAACCCACATTTGTCAGCTTCGATCAACTGCAAGAAGTAGACAATGGTTTCATCAACAAAATTGGTAAGTGTAGTGAAATTTTTGTAAATGCTATACTCTAATTGTTCTTTGTTTTATAAATTCATCCTTATAGCACACCTAATGAGTAAATTATGGACTGGTGATAGATCTGTTCGGAAGTGGGTTTTGCCTAGGAGGTCTGTTGGTTCTGAAGATGGATCAGTTTCAGATGAAGAAAGTGTTCAAGTGATGGCCTGTGGGCATTTCCAGAAGAAGTATGATGAAATTCAAGGGATGATTGAACAGATTGGTGTTATGGACGAGTTATTGTCTGGTAAGATAATTTATAATCTGTATACCTGTAACCATTACACATTATATGAGCATGGATGTGTGTTGTGGGAATTTTCTGCTGAGGTTGTGCAAACAACCTTGAACTTTTGAATGCACAAGAGGCTGAAAATAGGCTAATTACAACTCCTGGTCAGCTATGTGGTTACTTTGATATACTAATTTTACTACTTAATCTACTAGTGTGAATCATGATATTTATCAACATGCAGGGATGTTGAGTAAGTCTAAGGGACAGCTACTAAGAGTATCTGCTGTAATGCATGTCCTCTTCAACATTGAAAACCCTTCTTCCATCCCATGTGAAATAACTGAGAAGGCAGTCAGAGCAGCTGAGTGCTTTGTTGATTTATGTCTGCAACATGCTGCACACTTAGGTGGTAAAGGGAATCTTGTTGAAGCTATTGAGGACATCACTAAAGGTACTATACTGTAGTAGGTTGCCATGTGAAATTGTATTTATTAATGCTAAAATCTCATGCATGCACTAGTTTCACAGACTGGTACCTTGTCCAAAGACCGACAAAATGCTGCATATTGCTTGCTGTTGCCTGGGAAGATACTGTACATCAGTACTCTTTTGGCAATGAAACGTTTCCGCAACAGGGGGAACAAGGATGGTGCAGTCAGGGCAATAAAAATGTTGGAGGCAGCTGGTATTGGTAAAGTGTTTGAAGACCAGTCAGGAAGAGGAGCTAAGGCCGTAAGTATATTGATCGTGATGTGATGCATAAGCTCAATGAATATAAAGTTGTTTGGATAACCGAGATTCTATACTGTATAGACATACACAATAAAATTAGGCCATTTCACTTAAACAGCCTCTGCTGTAAAGTGAAATCCTGGATAATCAAAATCGTAAATTCTAGCAGCACTAGCAGTAGCCACAATAGTTTTTCTGACTATTTAGCATATGTCACAACACCGGTAGATATTATTTTTCTTCATTTAGTTTTGAATTGCTCAAACACGTGCAGGAGTCGTGCTAGGGCTGAGTGTGTAACCTTTTTTTCTATTTAACTGAAATTTATGATTTCAGTGGTCCAGATAACCAAGGTTCCTCTGTGTAGATGCATACATCGGATAGTAAATTATTAAGTGTGCAGTTTTCAATCTCCATCAAGCATGTCACTCGTACTAAACTTGACAGTTAACTGGTATATAAGCGTGAAGATATACTGCTGTTGGCCAGTTGATAGTCAATACCTATATATGTTCACTCTATATATAACTATATCTACTACGCTGGACAGCTTAGCATAGTTAACTGCTTTTTGTCAGGAAAGTATCCACACTTGCTGGATTTTATATTACAAGTTACATATATATATATATATATAGCCAGCCTGTCGCTGTTTCTCAGGCTACCCTTTTCAGTGAACTAACCCACAAACATGCAGAACAACAAATCTTGGTTTTTGTATACACAAAAACCACATGGTTAATTCCAACACATAAAATTGTGGTAATAATTTGCTTGTGTAATTTTTGTTTCAGACATATCGCTACAAAAAACCCAAAATCCCAAAAGATGACGGAGATGATATGCAGCAGTTGTCATCAAAGCTCTTATCTTTTGGAGTATCCCTCAAGGAGTTTCAAGAATCACTAACCCAACCAGATATCACGTATGTAAATACAATAATTAGTATTGCAAGATGAAGTTCTGTAGTTACCGCATTTAAAGTTTGCTTTTAAACTTGTTAATTCCTACATAATTATACAGAAAAACATCAGCTACTGATGGTGTTGAGCAGACCATGCCTCTATCACCAAGGAGGAGTCCACGAAAGAGGTTAGTACTGTTGTACTAATAATATTGTACATCTGATAAGTGAGTAATGCATAGAATTATATATGTGATTGTTTTGGTGGGACAATAATAGCCACAAATTTGACTACTATTAAACCTACACATATGCACACATCATCATTTAGAGACAGGGAGTCTAGTATGACCAAAGAGGTGGAATCAATAATGACACCAAAGAAAAGCCCAAGGACAACCAACAGGAATCCAGCAAAAAGTCTACAGGTTTGGAATAATGCATATGCAATTTAATTGGTCTACTTATTTCACTGCCCCTGAATGATAATTATTATTAATAATAAGTACTCGAATGTTGGCTAATATCGAAGTAGCCCTTGTGGCACCCAGAAACTTCCCTACAAGTAGTGGGGGAAAGCCTGGGAATATCAAACCTAATAGTGATGTGGGAAAAATGGACCATAATTCGTATTACATTTTTTCCTTCGTGTGTGTATATAACAGAGAAGACATTTACTTTGTGGAACAGCTATTGTGTGCATTATCTACAGTATATTAAGATTGTCTGGGTTATAGGGCCGGGAAGGAAGGTTAATGTTTATAGGAGGGAAGTTGGAGAGTTTTTGTGGTGGGGGGAAGCTATCCGCTTTAGTTTGGGGCCTCTTTCATGGACTGGCCACAGGAATTGAGGTAGACCACGTTATGTGTAAACATACAAACTACCAAACCACCAACCCATACTTGTTATGTATTAAGTCTCCATATATTGCATGAGTCACATGCATGTATATGCTTATAATTATAGCTAAGTAGGTTAAGTGCGCTGAGCAAGACTAGTGCACTGTCAGTGCCTTCATCCTTTGATGTTTATTAATTATCGTCTACACACACACATTATCATTTGCAGTACTAGCACTGGAAGTGGGATATATTGCTCTGGCAATACGCCTTCATTAAAGAATGATTTGAGTTGAGTTTTGTCATTTATTCTTTCCCTTGGGTAATTCCAAACCCCTGTATTATTATATTTCATTTCATTTTGCTATAACCATTGGCGTTGAGTTAAACAGTCACTTCATTAATTAATCACTGTATGAATCAGTCTATTGATTATATATTTTACATTCCGGTGATCATTATAAAATTATTTGGACAAATAATAATTTTTCGTGATTCATGTTTACACCAAAAATTCAGCTATAAACATTCAGCTCATGGAAATACCAGGAATAATAGCCGGTATTTGCAATCAATTTACAAGTGAATGTTGACTTGTCTGCATGCATACATAGATTGTGTATATAAATATATACATGGGAATCCTAAGATACTTGGACACAGGGGTAGCTATGTGTGGATAGTCCTGGGACATACCCGGGATGGTACCGGGACACTGTACATGGGAATCCTAAGATACTTGGACACTCAATTCCAAGTTAGAATAACCCCCTTCTTTCAGAAAGGACTGCCACCCATAGTACGCTTCTTCAGCAGCCTTTCCCGCTCCCAACTCAATCCTAAACCTGTGCCTCTTGTCGCTTCTCGCTGGTCTACTGCTACGCTCGACCATGGTATGCCACGTTGCTTCAGTTCTCAAAACAAATTCGCGACCCAGATGGATGTACGCGAGTGTACGGAGATATAAACGGACGTGACCGGCCGTGGTACCCACGTATAAACAAAAAACGTCACTAAACGCCATAAAACGTCATTGATTTTATTTTTAGCAACAAAACACCGCTTATAGTGACACAGTTCCTTTAATCAACTTGCATAAATTATGACCTCATTTTGAACAGTATCAATGATGCAAGACATTAATGTTTGTTTTTTTATCAATGAACTAAAAATATCATGGCAGTACAAGATGTGGTAATTATATCCTAATTTCTAAAAAATATTATTATATATACTAAGGCAATTCCTACCCAATAACAATGAACTACTGTGGCCCCTCTTTGTATCCAATTTCAATAGAATAAAATCTTTGTAAGTTGTACAAATATGACAAATTATTTCTAGCTGGTCATAAATAAAAAAATGAACAAATAGAGCAACAGTATAACTTCAAGATAAAAAGGCTTCTCCATACTCTTGTTAAAGTTCAGTTCTAGTGAATACCTCTTCCCTCAGCAGGTGTGGGTACTCTTTTTTGAACTTTTTAACCTTGGGTCCAATAATGTCTTTACAGTCTCCATCACTTGGATTCCTTTCAAAATAGTTCTGATGATAATCTTCAGCTTTGTAATAATTCTTAAATGGTTCAATGCTTGTCACTATAGGGTTGTCCCATAGGCCAGATTCACTAGCATCTCTCAGTGATTTCTCAGCTATTTTCTTTTGTCTCTCATTATGGTAGAATATAACTGAACGGTACTGTGTTCCAACATCAATACCTTGCATGTTCAAGGTAGTTGGATTGTGGGTGTGCCAGAGCACATCTAGTAGCTCTTCATATGAGATTTTCTTTGTGTCAAAGAGGATTTGAACTACCTCAGCATGACCAGTATCTCCACTGCGAACTTGCTTATAAGTAGGATTCTCTACATGACCTCCAGAATAACCAGATTCCACTTTCTCCACGCCTTTCACCAACAAAAAGATGGCCTCCACACACCAAAAACACCCCGCACCAAAGGTTGCTTCTTCTAGTGATTGAGCTTCTGCTGCAGATGAAGCAATATTAACTGGTGGATTTGGTACTCCAAAACACAACAAACTGAAAGCTACGATGTAAGTTGTAGAGATCGGCGCCATCATACTATTATTACTAGCTATTATGGTAGGCTCTTTTTAGAGTACCCTGGAGTTCCATGGACCGCGCGTGCAGTAATATACGCGCATTTGCCAGTACTATCATGCAGGTCTCGCGTATATAGCCAGAGGGGCGACCTTTGACCCGCGATTAACTCTGTATTAAACTACAACAGCTAATTTTCCACAGGAATCCGCAGCATAGCTGAAAAGGGATTGCTATTCAATAAATGCATTGGGTAAGTAAAGAGTTCTGTTTTAATGCTAAGATACTAACTTTTTCCAAGGTCATCTCGTACAATAATGCCATCATTGGTTATTAGCCTGTATACATGGTTTGTTGTCGGACAGTTGAGAAGTGGCCTGCTTTAAACACACACAGATTGGGCCTTAGGGTGCTCAATGTCTATGTCTGTTAATACTGTATGGAATCGGAAAGGAAGAGAAGAGCCTGGGCCAAATATTGGATTAATGTAAAATCCAACAGTACATGATGGTCATCAAAGGTTGGTTCACAATATTTCCGGTTGCATCACGTAAAAATAATTTCTGCACAGATACACAGTAATGCAGCATATCAAACGTACACTTGGACAATTTTTCTAAATCTGCGTCTATGAGTTGCATTGCATTGCGTCACCAAACGTGAAGTACTATTACGCAACGCAGCACTGGATGTTGTGAATTTGCCTTACTACCCATCAGGCTCTATGTACCTAATTAAATTTTTCTACTTTGTTGAAAATGAACTGTCATTCGTAACACACTAGTCTAATTTATAACATTCCTGCAATATGTTTCAATCCTTTCCTCTCTCTAGCTCTCTGCCCTGTAAAACTGGTATTGTTGTTTACTGTACACCTAGTGAATTGGTTACATTACTACACATGATGTGGTGAAGTGGCCTATATATAATATACATCGTACCAACTTAATGATATTCATAACAGTTTGTGTCTTAAAATAAATTTAATGTGAGCTAATTTTTGCACTTTTGAAGCCATTTAGAAGCATTTCAAATGTCAGTACTTGCAAAAATTTGTCACCTTAATGTAGCCTAGGCACTGTGCACTAAATGTGTATGTCTGTTTTAATATATCCACGTGTACATGTGCACGTGGTGTGTGTGTGTGTGTGTGTGTGTGTGTGTGTGTGTGTGTGTGTGTGTGTGCAATAAGGAAGCAAATCCTTAGAGCCATGACTATGTACAATCAGAAGAATCTCGTGTTCTTTAATTTTTAGCTTTAATTTTTAGCTAGCTACCTACACTGCATGCATGCATGAGGAGCATTGAGCCCACTTGAATATCTGTCTGATTCACTTTTCTTGATTCCAAAACTGATATCCTCTGACCTTAAAACCAATGGAGAGACAATTAGAGAGATGAACTTTGTCACTAGAATAGTCACTATCAGTATTACTGGCTGCTCTACTATGCTTTGGCATCTTTGATTGGTGACCATGAAAGGTTCATTTCCTCAGCCCCACAATAGTCCAGGTTTGTATTATTATATATACTAGACTTAAAGTATATACTCAACTCAGCTAAAAAAGTTAGTAGATTTGTAATGCTGCATTAGAACAGAACTTTTACTTACCCCATTGGATCCTGCTATAGTTAAAGGGTTACTCATGGGTCAAAGGTTGTGAGGCTTCTCATTGCATATAGTGGGATTCTTTGTAATTTTTTACAGAGTGGTTGACAAACTGAGCAGTATAATTACCACAACTTTCAAACATTCATGAATAATTTTGCACACTCTATATTCTTGGCTAGACCAGTTCCAAAAAAAATCAATCTACTGAATTCGTAGCATAATACTATTAGGTAAAAGTAATTCATGTTGCATAGCTACTAGCCTACACTTAGTCTAACTGTCTTTTACTACTCTTTCAAAGTTAATTTTTTCTAGTCATTACCACCTCGGTTTCAAGGCAATGGTCTCAACAATGTCTGGCAAATTTTTATCCACGAAAAATTCTCTATTGCAATGCCCCGTAGCTTCAGTGACACTTGTTGTCTCTGTGATAAATCCTTGTAACCATTCGGATAGAGAAATTTTAGTGTGGCAATGAGTTTCTTTGGTAGCTCTTCAACGATAACTGAGCCATCGGCTAGCTTGAATTTGCCTCCAGGATGTGGAGCCATGTGCATCATTTCCTCTAATGATGGATCCACTTTCTTCACAATGTCTAGGACGTCTGCTATACCAGAGTGGTAGTTACTTATTGGCAGTACACCTGAAGACATAGCTTCCACTGTCACCATTCCAAATGCCTCTGCTGCTTTGCTTGCTACAACTGCAATGCTGGCCAAAGGTAGTATCTCACTCAGTTGATCGTGTTCCATTATTCCTGTGATAGTAATTCGCTGATATTCTTCAGGTGAGAGCTTTCGAAAGATACGTCGCAGTTGATCAACTGAAGAATCTAAAAAGCTTCCAGCCTGGCAATATGCTATAAAAGAATCCACATCTCCCTCTTCCATTGATTTTAACATCCCTTCCATATGTTCTCGATAGCCTCCATATCCTATTACGAAGAGTCTAGCATTAGGAATTTCTTGAAGAACAGCTGAGAAAGAAACAATCAACTCGCCAACTCCTTCGGTGTTCAGATATGCCCCAAAATAGATAATGATGGGTTCACCCTCAACAATAGTTGGCCATCGATCAAGAAGATCAGAATCAATTGACCACTGGTCGTACGTTCCTGCTAAAGCTGTCAAAGATTTGTGTAAATCTTCACAGCAGAAAGGATTAGATGGTAGTGTGATTTCTTTTGCTTTTCTTCCATTTGGTTTTCTTGAGATGAAGCCAGATGCTTTTTCAACAAATTGTTGCAGATTTTTGCCTGGGCTTTCAACTAATTGGAATGTGTTTGGATCCATTCCTGGTGGGATGATGGTAAGTTTATGATCAAGATCAACAATCTCACCATGTTGAGCGAACGTCTCATTCACGATCCTCTGAATATATTTGGTACCTGCTATGATCTTTTGGCAATGTGCAAGCCCTTCAATAGCATATTTCATGAGCTCTGGTCGTTTGCTGAGAGAGAATGTAATTGCACTACCATGTATTTTAACGTCGTAGGGTACTGCAAAACTTTCACATGCTCGGTTTGCTATGACTGGACTCAACAGAGCATGATTGGCTAAAACACGGTCAACTCCTTGAGCTAAAACTTTTTGCAATCCACTTGCAGTTTTCATGACATGATTGTCGATTTCGTTCAGAGAACAAGTGTTGCTATCATCCATTTCCTTCACCTCAAAACCTTCATATTGGTTATAAACATACACCAACAAGAGGCTATCAATATCTGGTACAACAGCTCGAATGTATCCTGGCTTTGGTGCTGATGTTGGTATGTTTTGTGTACCAACAAAACATTCGTCCACAAAGTCCAATGCTCCAGCATTGCGGTCTTGGCACACAACAGTGACTGAATGACCAAGATTCTTCCATGTTTTGGCTACGTTAGCTGAATAAATATTTGAGCCAGTTCCACTTAAAAGATAGCCATGAACAATAACCAGATGCATCTTCTTTCTTATCTTACTAGGACTTAAATTTGATCGAACTGCTTGCTGTCTGTGGTTCCCCAAACTAAATGTAGTGATCTGCACCCATATTAAGTAGTAAGTTGCTTTATTAGTAAATTGTGAGTGTGAACATTGTATGATGATATTGTGATACACTATAGACATTGTATATTGTACAACTATAATTGTTACACAATGGCTTCTGATTGTGAGATTGTGATTCCTATAGGCCCTTGCCAGCTAGGGAAATGACCTGAGGACAAAATGGGTTATGCCATCTGTGCCAGAGGTCACGCATTCTATAGTTCAGTGATTGCATGTACTATAATTATTAGAAATAGTGGTCAATAATAAATATTAATGAATAATTACTAATTACTCACTTAGCTAGTTCAGTTAGTCTGTCTTAAGTGTCTTTTTTCAATCTCCTGTCTTTGATCAGGCTTCTCTTGTACCACAATCATATCCTATGTAACAATGTTCCACGTGCGTGCATTGCTTGATACCAATACTATTGTAGCATGGATGATGTTTAACTGAAGTGAAGGCACCTTCAAAAACATGTTGCACTGCACATTGCGTGTTGTCATTAAATTAAGGAATCATTAATTGCAGTTTTATAACACCTACCATCAAGTTGCTTCGTATTGTGCTTTTTCAAACTATAGGATGGGCTGTACAGAGCTAACTGATATTATGTGTAGAAAACCAAATACTGTAATTAAAGCCATAATTGATGATCAAGAAATTTGACAGTTTTGTCTGCAGAATTTAAATTAAAATAATATTATAATTGATGAATTCGAATTTCAAAATAATGGATGATGTATACTTGTAGTGCACATATTTCATTGATGATTTAGCCATTAAACTGTCAAATTAAAACCCATGTCATTATTTTCGGCTATACAGTAATCTTAAACCAGCATGCAGTTCTTAAACAACTATAGTTAGACACATAATTAAATGCATGGATCCTGTACCAGTCTTGTAATTGAGCATGATTTCAGTTATGATAAGAAGTAAATTGTGTCCTAAATCATGTGGTTGCCTATATGTACCAATAGGGTCATAATATTATTTGTTTGTCTTTCTAAGTACAATAATTCAGCTATGTATATAGCTGTGTATATAGTTGGGTAGAGTAGTTTCTCCCGAAAGGTTATTAACTCTTCGCAAGTTATTGAGGTTCATGCACATATACAGTCTATGTGTATCCAGTCAAGTCCTACTTATATAGTTATACCGTGTGCCCTGAAATATTAATCTCACTGATTTGGAGTAAAGATACCGGCAATTCAGTATCTAAATGTTGTAATCTGTATTTTCTAAACAGTTATAATTCTATATTAAGTTTTAGCAAGTATAATTATATCAATAATTATTTTGATTGACAAATTCTATTTTTTTTTAATTCAGCATTCATTTAATGTAACACTGTTACACAATAATAATTATAATGCACACATTTAATTAGGTCCTACAAATTATCTCAGTAAGCAAGAATACAGTAGCAAGCAAACACTAAGCAGAAACATGTCAATGCAAACAGCACACTTGTAATACTACATCCTGTGACAACAGAAAGAGTAGGGGTGAACTCAATGGTAATGTTAATGTAACCCATACTGTTATTTGAGTTTGGTTTGATAACAGCATACACTTGAACACATTCTCGTGTACTGATCAGGGATGAAGCAATTAATATTTCACACGGTTCAGGCAGTGTGCATCCATCTGGTAGTACTTGTTCAGTCAGTACAGGAATGAGTCCTGCTTTCTTCAGCCAGGAATGCTCCTTTGTAATCTTGAAAGAAGATGACTCAGCATTACTGCTGATGTGTACTGGATTAATAATATAAGGACTTGATGTGAATATTAATTGTCTACAGTCACTTTTAATTGTGCTTAATTGCACATTGTGCTGTTGATATTGGGGCACATCTTTTTCATTGTCAACCTTTTCTTGTGAAAAATGGATTTACTATTGCTAAGGTTGTTTGTGTGACACCTTCGTTATCCTGGTATTGTCTTGTGTGATTTGTGTTGAATTGAAACATAGAAAGCAATACTAGCACAAGCATTGTAACTGCAAGCAGTGCAAGGAGAGTAAAAAGGCTTAAAAAGATTATTATTGCTATCTTTCTTATGCCTATCCTGTTTCTAGCTTTCTCTATAGCTTGATGATTTCCAGTTGTTTTAGCAGTACTAGAATGGATGGTGTCTTCTGCAAGATACCAAAAATTGTGTTTTACCTCAGATAAAATTATAATTATTAAAATATTGACTAACCTATTTCACTTGTTGGAGTGGAGCATTGGCTCGTTGAAGTTGATAATAATTCTCCTGTAACCCTTAATTCTTCTTTCTCATCATGCAGCACTCTATCACCATGATCTTTCACTAAGCAGTGGAGAAGAAGTATTGTAAATTCTATTGTCTCTGTCTAACAGGTATAATATTATTATACCTTTTGATTGGTGCCTGTTTGGTCTAAGGACATCCTTCATTCGTGAGATTGATGCCAGTTGTAATTTTCGATGATCACTAAATCCACCTTCTTCTGACTCACTGCTTCCAATTTCTATTGCATTGTTTAATAGTACACACAAAAATAAAGGGCATGATTAATTGTGATATACCTACCTGCTAACACTGTTTCCACTTGATTCTCAATGGCTTGAATGTTGTACTCTGGCAAACCATTTGCTTTTCGATAATGTTGAATGATACCAAAGCAATCGTATGCACTCACAGACAACAGCCCTTCAACTAGAGTATATTGATCATTCTCGTTGATTTGCGTTTGCAGCAACATTTCCATGAGTGGAGCTATTGAGTCAAACCTCCTGCTCGACACCTTGCATATATGAGTGCAGTAGACAAGCAGTTTTGTTCGTTGTTCTCGATTTAACATTATGCATATTTCTACCAAACATTGGTGAAACTGAAAGGTGCTAGATTGATTGTTTGGATTGAATTTAGGCACTAGTATACCCAACTCTCGTAAAAACTCATCAGACAAAGCATCTGATAATTTTCGCTTTTTTAATTGCCGGAGGGCATAAATGAACCTAGATAGTGCTGGTGTTTTGTCAAACAATCTTACATATGTTGAACAACGGCACAGTTCGTGGTACAACTCAGATGGATATTTAGCATCATCTCTAGATTGCTTACATGTTATTTCAGTTCGTAATCCAAGTTTCAGAATTTCTACATAATTGTTGTTCACTCTACGATCTATGTATTTCACTAACCACTGATTTACTGCTAGAACGTTGTACACCTGTGTAAATAATTGTAAAACAAATGTATGTTTTTGAGCAGGGAGTGGGCTTGGGACAAAGCTATGTTATTAGCTGTACTTATTAACATGCAGGTATCCAATACAGAATTGTCTGGTGCATGGCATGCTATTGTAGTTTTATATATGCATTACATTATGATAATAAAGAGGTGGAAGTATGTGGTTTGTTGCAATAATCATGTTCCGTTTCGGAACTTACCCTTGATTGGAGCAATGTTCATGCTGAGTATAATTTAAATTTAAGCAATGCCACCCTATCTCCTATTTAATTGTTTTACACTAAGATTAACTCCAACTTGTGTGGAATAATTCAACATGTGTTTGTGCATCTCTAGCTAGTCATGATTTGACTTACTGCAATCTCTGACATCTTGACTTTTTTCCTATAGCCCAGCTCTTTGGTAAACAGTGACAATGCTTTACTCAGTAATTGGGTATCATGTGATTGTTTATGTTGCTGTAAACAGTGCCAATTAGGGCTCAAACCATTCTTTTCCACATTTGGTAACTGGATTGTCACAGTAGCTGATTGTCATGACATTGTCCTTAATGTAAATGCTTGAACAAACTATGAACAATACTGTTTGTAAGCCTGATAGTACTACATGTACAGCTTATCTGGAAGAGATGCATGTGCAGTGCATTTTGTATCATGTGACTTTTATTGTTTCAGACAGCTTGTAAATCTATCTCCATATGCATCTAACTACATTGTATATCTAAGTGCTATGTATACTAGCAACCTATATTAAATGGATGACTAAAAGTCTGTGATCAATACATTACACTGGAAGTAAGCTCTATACTATATTGGGATCATACAGCTACAAGGTAAATGTTGTCAAAATATCTAATAAATTAATTTAGCCACTAATTTTATAGCTGGATAAGTAAGTCTTTATCTAGGTGTATCTAGTCTCATCATAAGTGTGCAATAATTCATTGGAACAACTATAGTTAAGAAGAATCCAATCAAAGAAGTAGTGATTCTCATCTAACTCAACACTGATCCAACTGCTCACTGGTACTGTCCTATATATTACTAGCCTATAACCACCAGTCTGACTGGAGATGATATAGCACATTCATTAGTGTAATTATAATTATTGCCTGGATTGTGACAGTTGCTGTACTCGATGCACCACTTGTTGTTCTGATGCAAGTTGCATTTTTACCAACAATGCTCATTTCTGTTTCTTTCAACTACTTCCCTAAATGTACGACATCCAATCCGGGATAACTTTTGTATGAATTTTGCAAAAGTTTTCTACCTCAAAATTTCCCCACTATTCAGGATGTATATACAAAAGTTTTGACAATGTTTGGTATGATTGTTTTAATCACTTCTTAGTCTGGAGCACTGTACTCAATGTGTTATACTTCTATCAATTTGAATTTTAGTACTCACACTTATACACAGGGCAACCTCTACCTTTCTTTGCTCACTTCATATCTATAGCTATAGAAATTGTATGCTTGCAGATTCTGAGGAATTTTCTCCCTTTCCTCATGCAGCTCCAACCACAGAATGATAACGGTTACCACACCAACCAATCCCAATGATGGCTCAGTTAATTTACTTACTATAATCATCATAGTTGTGATCTCTGTGTGTGTCATGCTCTTCATCATAATGGTGATTATTGTGACAGTCTTCTGTGTTCGGAGGTGCATAAACAAAGGAGAGCCCAACAGAAGACAAACAATCGGTATATGTAGAACATGTGTCAAGTCATCTTTCAACACTGTTTCCACTACAGGTTCCAGGGATCAATCTACTCAATCTGAAAGATACTCTACATCTAGATCTGTTACTTTCAGCAGTTCAAGGCACGATAACTCCCAACAAACTCGAAGTGTTACCTCAGTTAGAACAGCATCATACCAAACTGTTTGTGAAGATTCCAGGTCAACTAATCAAGGCTATGGTTTTTCCAATTCCCTTGCTCTCATAGATGCTCGTAGTAGCCGGACTAAATTCAATGCTGACAGTGAAGATGAATCTGAAGTAAGCTCTATGTCAATCCAGTTTGCATGCATAATATAGTAACAGTAGAAGTGACACTCACATTTCTAAATGAATTTTCGTATTCTTTTGTGTATTTTTGTTGCATGGTCATGACAATATATTGTTTCACATTATTATTATGCTCGTTGTATCAGTTTAGTATTGTTCAATTTATTCTCTGAACCATGAAATAATTATAGTTGTCAGCAAAATTTTTTATTCCCTTGTAATTATAGAATTCGAATCTTGGCGATAACTACCATTTTGTGAGGCATTCAACATATACTGCGGGTTCAAGCTTAAAGAGTATAGCTGCACAACAGCCGGTCTATGATGAGCCAGCTGTAAGTTGAAACAACTTGAATCTTCAGGCACATATAATTATTATACATATCATGGTTTGGGTCATTTTTGCCCTCTTGTATGGTTAACACCAACTTCTCAGTATGATGTTGACATGCATAATATTGATGATGCAAATGGTGTATATGTTTGACCATCCTACTAGTATGATGGATGGGTACAAAATTCTTGTCAGCCATGCTGCTTCCTTTACCTATACTTTAATGTTGCAAATTAGTGATTTCTGAAAGGATTGGTTGAACAATTAAGATCTATGTTTTTGCATTACATCATGCAGTTTGATGAAACCGATGACCCAGCTTCATACTATCTACTGGGACAGTCAACAAATGAGTATACATATTCATGTGCAAGAATAGTTGAAGAGGTGAATATCAATATTTTGATGAACTATACCAATGCATGCATGATACACATTGTTTCAAGGGGTTCAAAAACTTATTGTGATTTCAGAACAAGAAAGAAAACATATACAAGCGATTGAGACCATATGCATTACCTTCACACAAGGAACTGGAAATTTATTCTCAGTTGAAGTCTTTTGGAATCTGTAACATTTCTCATCAGGATATTCAGTAAGCAAATCTTGTTGCTATTATCAGATGTATGATCAGCAAAATTAGAGCAATCTCTATTAGTAGCATTAAGTAAGGAATCAAGGCAAGATTTACTGTTACTTCTGTGTCAATCATTCTACATTGTCGTGATTTCACAATAGTTATATAGTTAATATAATTATGAAAAAAGAATTCTCTATTTTACAGAACTACTGGTCATCTTGGTTCAGGACAGTTTGGAAATGTTGAAAAGGGAATATGGAAGAATCCAATAAATTGTCATGAAATTGAAGTAGCATTAAAGACCCTGAATGTAGGGAGCAGTAAGGAAGACAAGGTCAGATTTCTTCATGAAGCAGCAATTATGGCACAGTTTCGACATCCTAATGTGATACTCCTCTTTGGAGTGGCCAGTCAAGAGGAACCAGTAAGTGAGTACTCACTAAAGTACAATAATCATTCAAGTATATCTTCATGATTGTTACAGATGACGATTGTAGTCGAATTAGCTCACAAAGGAGACCTAAGAAAGTACCTCACTGATGTTAACTCCAGGTAAGATACCCTACTCTACAGTATACTAGTGTGGTGAATTGGTAGTTAAAGTGTTTGTGTTTATTGCTTGTGATGTAGCCCAACAAAGCGTACATCTGTTAATCTTCCTAGCCTACTTCTAAATTTCTGTCAACAAGTTGCTCTTGGGATGCAGTATCTTTCTGGAAAAGGTTTTGTACACAGAGACCTGGCTGCTCGTAACATACTACTATCCAATGACAACACTTGTAAGGTTAGATACAGCAATCGATCGGATCTAGCTTCACCTTGCTTCATTTTCATACTTACATACAAACACATTAATTTAGGTTGCTGATTTTGGCATGGCCAGGGATTTAGTCGATGAAGTGTACTACATAGCAAAGGGAGGCAAGATCCCAGTGAAGTGGACAGCACCTGAGGCTATTAACTACAAAACGTACTCCACTGCCAGTGATGTTTGGAGTTATGGGTGTCTCCTCTATGAAATATGGAGTCTTGGTAAAAAGCCATTTGATACAATGCGTAACTTAACTGTAAGTCATATTTATTGTGATGAAGAGTTACTAAACAAGCATATTATAGATATAATATATTTCTAACAAAGGTTGTCAAACTACTCGGTAAAGGCATGAGGCTATCTCCCCCTCCTGGATGCCCAAAGTTGATCTATGAACTAATGATCAGGTGTTGGTAAGTACAGTTGCTGGATTATTAAAACATCCTCTTTATACAATCAATTAATTGTGTTTGTAACTAACAACCATATAGCTTAGTAGGACTACACCCACTGATATTAATTTTAATGTGATTGTGTGCTTTTCTTCAGGCATCCTGACAAATCCAAGCGCCCAACATTTCGAAATGTCTTTCTGAGTCTTTTTGAAAATGATGAGGTCTTGTTGATTCCTCAAAGTGCCCTTGCAACACACAATCATGCAGGAACGCTGGGAGCTCCAATAGAGGCTGGTGAAAGAATGTACCTTGAATTACGGAGGACATATGAGACTTCTAAATTTGACTTTACAAGTTTACCCAGTAATAGTAATAATACTATGTGATTCATATAATACTGACAGTACTTCATTTTGGTATAAGGGATGAAAAAGTTCTGCCTATAGTTTTGCCAAGTGCATATTAAAGTTTGAGAAAGTATGATTGTTCAACAATTTAATTATTTTGCTATTCTTCTAGGATCACCCTTAAATTAATTTACTGTTTATCATCCTTGAATTGACTAACATTGTTATTAAACATTATCATAATAATTGCTTAGTAATTTATGAATGAGTCCGAATGACATTTCATTTTTTTAATAACTGACAAGTGAAAAAAACATTGGAAATGTAATGAGACATAGGAATGGCCAAATCGTAAAAAAGAAAGCAAACAAGATGGAATGGCTGTTTGAGTGTGTGCAGAATCATTCCTGTGTGGGCTGCATGTAGTACTCTCTTCCCATGTTGAGTCCCTCATGTTGCCCATAGGAATAATTCTTTACACACTCAAACAGCCATTCCATCTTGTTTGCTTTCTTTTTTACGATTTGGCCATTCCTATGTCTCATTACATTTCCAATGTTTTTTTCACTTGTTTGTTCTCATTTTTTCATAATTCTACATTACAGTTGAGTTTGTGTATATATATGGTAGTTACTTGTACACTATCAGCATGGATATTATAGCTTATGCTATAATCTTTGATATCAGTATCTCAGGAAGCTAGAGCTGTATCTTACTGTGACAAATTTACTTGCTTTGCTCATCTTCTTATAATGACAACTTTGTAACAAAGTAGTCTATTCACCCCCTAAATATTTAAGACTGAAAGGTACCGGTAACTGGTTACAGAGACTTCAGCACAACCAGAAATCTTCAGGTAAAACAGGCAGGCAGCGAATATTCGGATTCCAAATAACGCACACTTGTCTTACTGGAAAAGGGTCGTCAACTTGATTTCCAAAGTAGCTAATGAATTATTAATGAGTATAGAAATGAATGGCTGCCATATGGAGAAGGCGCTTTTCGTCTTGTATCTAGAGACTCAGCTAGAGAGGCGAATAACCGATGCAAAAAGCACGTGAAGACAAAGATGCCAAGTCTATTCGTTCAAGAATCAGCTTCTGAAAGTGAGCGGTCTGTGAGAAAAGTTGAGCCAAGATAGAAGAAGAAGAAGAAGAAGAAGAATCAGAAGGAGAAAATTGGAGGTTTGGCATACTTTAGTTTGGTACTTTAGCGATGGTTTTAGTCCATGTTTTTGGGCTCATTAGAAAGAGAAAAAGCTAAATAGTAGCTTAAGAAGCCTTTTAGTGCCAAGCACTCAGTTTTTGCAGAGTTATTTGCGTGAATATTTGTATTGCGCTACTGGGCAATCCGTGCCATTCCTATGTACCCAGTACTAGCTACCGTACTGGGAATAATATTCGCCCCATATATGCATACTGATATAAGAGGAATACATGTCCACCATACGTATCTTTATTCTGTATAGTGGAATAATTATTCCAGATGAGATTTGAAATTGATGGACTGCAGCATACATTCGATAGTAAATCACTCTAGTAGTGAAATTAATCCTGGATTTTATTAGATTCACATGCACTCAAAACTTAGCTAATTTCTGTTGATTTCTGTAATTATTATAAATTTTATAGAAAGAATACCATCACAGAGAACATTGCAGCTGCTGTTGAAATTTTACAGTCACACTGTCCACAAGTGTTGTGATCCTGCTAGCCTAATAGTCTTCGAAAGTTAAGTGGGTGATCATGAAGCAAAATTATACATGCATAATATGCATACATCCAAACTCTGTCAGTTGTACGTATCACTATAATATTTAGGGTGTGATGATAAAGTTTGGTCACTGCATGATGATTGTATGGTTTTTTGAGCCATTCACATATTATACCACTAGTCACATGCAGATAATATTATATATAATAGACTTGCAATGTCATTTCCATTTATGTACAATGTCTATGATAATATTATTCTATCTATTGACTATGCCTTCCAGATGTTCATTATAATAAGTAGTATATACAATTTACATTTTGAAGAAAAGCTAGTATAACTGTTCAAGAAGAAATCATAAGCCATTGACTAAAGCTTTTCATCATCGTGACAATCATTATTATGTGATGGTCACTCAGTCTGCTCAAATTCAAGAATTATTAATTGTACAATACACTAATTATACGTTATAAGCATGTGAAGGAGCACTCTTTGTTGTGCTTGTATAGTGTTGGAGTTTTGAGTGCACTGTTCTGGTCTTTCACTGTCAGGTCTCTGAATGTACTCCTGATTGACTGAAGTATGAACATTGTCACCATTCTGTGTATGTTGATTATTTTGAAATTCCTGCCTCACCCATGGCTCATGGCGAGAATCTATGTACCTCCTGTTGTAAGTCAGACTATGTTTTGGCATGTGTGAGTATCTTTCTCTGTTCTTACAGAACTTAGAGCTCAGTTTCCACAGGCAACATGAGAGTGCAAGTACACAAACTGTCACTAATGCTACAAACACAACCATTGCGATAAAAATAATAATAATTTTTGGAAAATTACTATCATTGTCAGCATAGTCCTCATGACCTGCTGAGAATGTATTGACTGTGTAAGGATTTGTTGTATAACTTTCACTCGTCATGCTTGTGATGTTGATTAGTATTTCAATTAACCTGAAAGTAGTTTATATACAAGGCAATTAAACATTAATAGGAGAGAAAATCACTACACATAGCCATACATCCATGTTTTTTTTACAATTAAATTTTACTCCAATTATATTATAATATTGCTGACTGGCTGGCATACTGATATTATAATAGCTATATTTTATTACCTTGCTTGTGATTTATTCAGAATTGGCACTTGACCAGCTGCTGCAGTGAAGTGCATGGGTTCAAACTAACTAGGGCTGGATTTTCAGCATGTTGTTACAATGACTATACAGTAGTATCTTTGTGTAGTGCTCTTTACCATAATTATTATCATTAATTTTATACCTTCTGGAATCAATGTTGAATTATGATTGTGTGGTGAAAATGTTCCAAAATTAATGTCGCTAGTCTTTGTTTATTATTGTTCTCTAATTAAATGACTTGTACTGTGGAGAGTTGTACTAGAGGATGTTTTGTAGAGGGTATTGGTGTCTACATGTAGTCATCATGCACGACACAGGCAGACTGTGCATGGAAGGAATTCATAATGACTCATCACTAAGTAACAGTGCATATATATGCAGCTGATGAAGTAAAACAAGACAAGCAAGGACTTCAATTGCAACCACTTAACCTACAGTCTACAAGTACAATGTCATGATTATGATTGTGCGACTACATAATATTATAGACGCGTATACACCATGGGTAAAAATATTTGCGAGGATGGTGCTGTTTTGCGACGACCTTTTCCAAATTAGTTTGTTCAAGCCAAGACCTTAGAAGTATTCTTAGCTACCATGGCTGGGTAAGTTGCATAAAATTGTAGTATTGCTAAACTGTACATGAAGCTTTAACACACACTTGCACACGCTCACACACACACACACACACACACACACACACACACACACACACACACACACACACACACACACACACANTTATGATTGTGTGGTGAAAATGTTCCAAAATTAATGTCGCTAGTCTTTGTTTATTATTGTTCTCTAATTAAATGACTTGTACTGTGGAGAGTTGTACTAGAGGATGTTTTGTAGAGGGTATTGGTGTCTACATGTAGTCATCATGCACGACACAGGCAGACTGTGCATGGAAGGAATTCATAATGACTCATCACTAAGTAACAGTGCATATATATGCAGCTGATGAAGTAAAACAAGACAAGCAAGGACTTCAATTGCAACCACTTAACCTACAGTCTACAAGTACAATGTCATGATTATGATTGTGCGACTACATAATATTATAGACGCGTATACACCATGGGTAAAAATATTTGCGAGGATGGTGCTGTTTTGCGACGACCTTTTCCAAATTAGTTTGTTCAAGCCAAGACCTTAGAAGTATTCTTAGCTACCATGGCTGGGTAAGTTGCATAAAATTGTAGTATTGCTAAACTGTACATGAAGCTTTAACACACACTTGCACACGCTCACACACACACACACACACACACACACACACACACACACACAGAACTCTAGCAGGTCGTACACTTTTCATAACTGGAGCAAGCAGAGGCATTGGTAAGGCCATTGCCTTAAGAGCTGCTCAGGATGGTGCTAACATTGTCATAGCAGCCAAGACAGCCTCTCCACATCCTAAGCTACCAGGCACCATCTACACTGCAGCAGAAGAAGGTATGTAGGAATTAATATGCAGTATTAGCTGCTGCTATTTGTATTGTATTCAACTACTAACACTGAAATTATTGTGTCAGTGTGTGTGCAGCTGTTTGAAGTTTTTTTTTGGAGCTGCCACTGAATTAAAATTGTTCTCTATTCGAATAGTAACAAGTCTAATCAGCTTCTTGTGGGGGTGGGCAATGAAAAAGCTTGCTGGTGTGTCAGATACTGCTTTTGACTTGCCAGTGTAGCTCAGTGTTGTTCACTCACTAGTCTGAACCAATTTACCGTACGGCATAACACGTGTTCATGGCACAAAATTAAAGCTCGTGAAAAGTCTGTCTTTACTCTTTTGGACTAATTTTTGTGAATTATGATCTCTGAAATTATATTGCCAACAATATTATACTGTTTTCTAAATTTTCGTGATATACGATAAATAATGAAATTCACAAAAATATTGTGCCACAAAAGTTTAGTGCGATATGATATACACCAACTTGCTTGAAAAGCATCCAAATTAGCTCGCTAGTCAGTCTACTGCTCCTGCTTCAGACTAGCCTCCTTACAAGATGTTCAAAGTCATTTTTTAAAATGATCTCCTTCCTCTTTTCAGCCCTACCCACTTTTTGTGCCTTGACATGATTCCTGGTCTAGTGGATCACTCCAGGTGATTAAATCACTTGCATGATGCAAGCACATTTTAGCATGTTCTTCTCGACATAGGAAATCAAAACTTGCCACATCTAAATCAAACCTGACTGATGCCATTACGTTTGGCCTTATGAACTGGTTTAAAAGTTGACTATTTTTATAGTAGTGTACACTACTATTTTCTGCTTGTATGTTTGTGAGTTGTAGCTAGATCTGATCTAAAGTTTTTATTTGTGAACTTCAGCAAGCATGTGTGTGCAAGTTTGTGCACATAATTTATGAGCAATTGAACACTGTACATGCATTTGCAAGCACAAGCAGGGACTCATTACTCAAATTCATATACATACATACATACATACATACATACATACATACATACACACATACATACACACATACATACACACATACATACACACATACATACACACATACATACATACATACATACAGTTGAGAAAGCAGGTGGTCAATGTCTTCCTTGTGTAGTAGATATACGTGATGAGTCTCAACTTTCAGCAGCTGTGAATCAGGCAGTGGATAAGTTTGGTGGGATTGATATCCTAGTGAATAATGCCAGTGCTATTAACCTCACTGGAACCTTAGCAACACCAATGAAAAAGTTAGTCCTGATATTGATCTAAATATTATTTGTTGTTAATACAATTGGTCATTGCAGATATGATCTGATGATGAACATCAATACACGAGGAACGTTTCTAGCGTATGTTGATCAAACAATAATATTACACACTGATTGTTTGCTGCATGTATCATTGTTATGTGCTGCATGTTCATGGAGCCCAGAAATTATTTGATCATATTTGATGTACACTACAGTTGTATCGTAAACACCTAATGAAATCCTTCTGTTACATCTAGGTCAAAGTTATGTATTCCTCATTTGATGAAAAGTTCTAATCCTCATATTCTCAACATCAGTCCACCTCTGAATATGAAGCCTAGCTGGTTCAGTGGCCACTGTGGTTAGTGTATGTTAATACTAGGTCTTTGTAGCTTCAATCATGACTCCGTCCACATTATAAAAAAAAATACTAAGAAAGTGACACTATTCTATGTCTGTGCTCTATGCATGTTTGTATGTTCCCTTTTTTTGTTTACAGCTTACACCATGGCCAAGTATGGTATGTCTATGTGTGTACTGGGCATGGCTGAAGAGCTAAAAGAAGATGGTGTTGCTGTTAATGCTCTGTGGCCACGTACAGGTACAGTACAATCACATACTTTTACCCACAAAATGGGTCTAATGATTCATGCAATGTGGAGTCTACAGTTAACATAAATGGTATAGAATGCTAGTGGATATTTTTATTTTCCTCATTTCCAAGTTAAGTTCTACAAGCATAATAATAATTATTATTTTTTCAAAATATGAAGATATACTGTACCAGTGAAATTTATCCTTTGTCTGGCTTGCTTTGTGTGACTATTTGCTTTTGAGTTGACAGATCTCTCTTCCTCTTACCTAGCCATAGCCACAGCTGCAATGGAGATGTTAGGAGGTGAGGAAGGAGTTAGGATGTCACGTAAACCAGAGATCATGGGAGATGCAGCCTATTTCATCCTTACCAAGCCCAGCCGTGAATTGACAGGGCAATTCCTTATTGATGATGATGTAGTGAAAGAGAATGGTGTTACTGACTTGGACCAGTATGCCAATGTTCCAGGTAGAGTGCCCAGAGAGGTTCTAATCTCTACATTATGATTGGTATAGCTGTGGGTCCTTGATCCTACAATAGTAATTCAGGGAATTGTGCTATTAGCAAAATGGAACTCAATTAAGAATTGAATGTGATGTACATGGAAAATGCTCAGAGACAGTATACATGAATCCATTAATCACAGCATAAAGACAACCTACACACTACAAAGTATAAAATTAAAAAGTACTAGAGCTGTCAAAACGTGTTTTGCTTTGCTAAATAGAACACATTCATGCAACACTTACACACACACACACACACACACACACACACACACACACACACACACACACACACACACACACACACACATACACACACACACACACACACACACACACACCNGATGATGATGTAGTGAAGGAGAATGGTGTTACTGACTTGGACCAGTATGCCAATGTTCCAGGTAGAGTGCCCAGAGAGGTTCTAATCTCTACATCGTGATTGTTATAGCTCTGGTCCTTGATCCTACAATAGTTATTCAGGGAATTATGCTATTGGCAAAATGGAACTCAATTAAGAATTGTATGTGGTGTACATGGAAAATGCTCTGAGACAGTATACATGAATCCATTAATCACAGCATAAAGACAATGTACACACTACAAAGTATAAAACTAAAAATACTCTGTCAAAATGTGCTTTGCTTTGTTAAATTAAACACATTCATGCAACAGTTACATACACACTTACACACACACACACACACACATGCACACACACACACACTCTCATCAGGTGCAAAGCTTCTCCCTGACTATTTTCTTGATGAAGCTGAAGCATTCCAAGCAGAATGGTTGAGTGCCAATCAGAGTCCTCCTGAGGCCAACACTCCAGAGACTGTGTTTGCTCAAGTGAAGACTCTACTCAATGCTGCAGTAGTCCAAGAAGTAAATGCTACATTTGTTTTTGAACTTGCTGGCAACAATCCTGGTAAAGACCTAGTATAGTAGCTGATTATAAAATTATTTTCTTGATTGTTTTTTGTCATTTCTAGAATGGAGTGTATATACTATAATACTTGCATTATAACCAATCTGTATGGTTCTGGATGCTGCATTAGTTGATTTTAGGTGCATGCATGTTGAATATGTGATCTTTTAAATATCTCCTTGTACTCTTTGTACTATCTCTCTCCAGGGTACTGGTACCTTGACTTGAAGAATGGTGAAGGTTCAGTTGGAGTTTGTGATTCAAGCCAAACAGCTGATGTCTCAATGAAGTCAGACTCTGATGATATGGTGTCCATGTTCACTGGTAAACTGAGTCCCACTATGGCGTTTATGGGAGGCAAATTGAAGATAACTGGCAATATGGGGGCAGCCATGAAGTTAGAGAAGCTCATGGGAAAAGTAAAATCTAAGCTTTAAATCTATATTTTGCAGTTATTAACTGTTGAACATAGAGAATAACTTTAGCTTATGAAATACCAAAAGTACAGTATTAGATAGTTTCTATTGTTTATGTGAAAGGACCTTTTGTTGGTTCTGTATAGTCAATTTTGTAAAATATTCTTTTGTCTTTGTCTTCGACTGTGACACTACTGTGGTAGAACTTTATCAAGAGTTTTAGAAACAAAGATAGTGAGTAACCACACAAGTGAATGTAGGAATAGCTATAGTGTGCATTGTCTATTAATACCTTGTGTAGAGGTGACCTGCTCCACAACAGCTCCTAGAGCAGCTCCAACACCTTCGGCTGTTCTGAACAGCTCTGTATTGACATCACTGGCTACAGCTATAATTATATATGTGTGATGTAATTAGCCATCAATCAAGAGCTAGTACATGCATCTTTTTGTGTTCAATACCGACCTACTATTGATAAGCATGCCTATGTTACTACTTATATTTATAGAATAGAATTTTTTTCTTACTCTCAGTGGTTTGAGTAGGAAATGCAGCCAGTAATTCTTTCAGCATTGTGTTCAACTCCTGTTCTTCACTTCCAAAAAGTGTGGTAAAACTCCCCACTGTGGTGTACTGACTTCCCACTGTTGTGGTCAACTGACTTTCACTCATCATATCCACTGTGTTTACTGCCTGTGACTTCAGCTCTGTATTCATGTAGCATGTTAATAAAATTAATAGTACATGCATCTGAAACATTTTGATAAAGTCAGTGGTACTCACAAGCCCTCCAAGGGCCAAAATTTATGTATAGCAGTATTCTATGACAATGATATTGACAAGCTTAGTGTAATTTTAAGTGACTTATTGATGTCAGCTTGGTCCCCTCAATCTAGAGCTCATGGATCACTCATGCCCCATATGGTATCATCTATCCATCCTTGTCATTATGATTATGTTATAACAATAATAAATAATTATTAGGATTTACCAGGAACCAGAGCTGGTGTTGTAGAGGTAGGAGGAGCTGGCATGATTCTGGATGGTGTTGCCTCGTGATCAGCCTATTATGGGTGAAATAAACCTTCGTAAGAATGCTGAAGTGCATACATGAGTTATTATTTTGAGTGCTTATGTATTTTTACGGATGATCTTTCTTGAAGAAGGTGGGCCATTCTCTCAAGCTTGTTCTGCAAGTGTTGATTCTCTCCTTGCAACTGCTCTATATGACTCTGCATCCTTTCTCTTGCTCTCAATTCCTCATCTAACACAAAACAAAATTTGAGTAAAATTTTAGTGACAAGTTTACTCATAATTATGTGAGCAAAACCATAATAGTAAAATAGAAGAACTTGTCTGCCTATACATGTACACATCATTTGCTAATTTGCCATGACCAGGGTATAGTTATAATAACATTAAATTTGCTTGAAATATTGTACGTATATGCTATAGCAATCCCACACCTGTTGGGTGAGCTGGGGAGGGTTCATGATGATGAACTTGTACAACTTGTGGAGGAGGCACATGAGGTGGCTGTGTTGGGTGACCATCTCCTTCTAACTCTTGTAACCTGCAAATGTAATAGTGTATATAGTTGGCCAGTATACATCTCAAAGTTTAAAAATACTTATTCATGTGGCTATAGATCTGCTGAATGCATGCATACCTTGCAGCTAGGCGGTTGACTCTTGTGTGAACATTGTCAAACATTGGTGATTGATCCGGTAGCCTGAGAAATAAATTCAATATTATCTTTAGCTTGACAATATACCATGCAAATTGAGATGATCTCCTAAGCTATTTATATAGCTTATGTTTCAAGTTATCTTACTGCTCATCAGTTGTTCTGTCAGTCAGTGGATAATCAAGGTAGGTCTTCTTTGGTGGTTGACGCTTGTACTTCTTTCTAATTTTGTTCTTCAGTTGTTTAGCAAAGTCACGAACATCATCGCCTGTTGTGGTCTGTATGATTGTGTGTGGTAGTATATTGATAGATCAAGTTAGTACGGACTGTGCACATACATGTGTATTATTATAGGAGTGCTAGCACCCATCATCTCTATTATGAAAATTGTGCAGGTTGTAAATAATTTTCTTAGCTTTGTTCTCAGGCTCTGCCCTTTGACCTTTCACTTATGCAACTTATGTAGCTGTATAGATCTATGGTCCCTACAATCATATTGTACTACTTACAGCAAGACAATACTCCCTAGTGGGATGTGTGACCTTGTGGTTTTTTGGGATCTGCTGTGTCCAGAAGCAATTCTGAAGTGCATGTGTGAAATTGAAGTTTATATAATACTAATAACAATTTTACCTTGCATTAATACACATGTACACTGTATCAAAACTGTGATGTATGCATACCTGGCATAGATCTACATTCGTACACTTCAAACACCGGTATCTGTGAGGAAATTAAGAGTAGGAACTGATGAAGCAAACAATAATTGTCCAATACAGACAAAAAACAGAAAAATTGCATAATAATGAGTTTAACTAAATGCACTCATTGTTATAAAATTAATAATATTTATATATTATATTTGGAAGTTGGGGAAATTATGCTTGATAGTCAGACACATGCAGGTACTGTTATTGATACTGCTTATATATCCCATTACAGTTTCTTTCTGTGCAGAAAGTATGTACAACTGGCATGGTTTGTGTGTGCACATGCGTGTTTGTGTACGTGTATATATGTGTGTGTGTGTGTGTGTGTGTGTGTGTGTGTGTGTGTGTGTGTGTGTGTGTGTGTGTGTGTGTGTGTTTGTAGGGAGGGGGGATTTGGATATACTTGAAACAACCCTTAGTAATTTTGTACGTGTTTTACCTGAATCCCACGATTGGAAATGCCTTGCATTGGGTACATTTTGCTTCATGTTTAATTGTTTCGGCTGTTGCAAGTCTGTGAAGTGTTGGAAGCCACACTATACAGATCGGCTCCTTCTTCATCCACTCAATAAACTCCTTCTCATTCAATACGTCAGTTGGTTCTAGTCTTAACTGCATATGAGAAGAGAAATCAAATCATTTAATTGGAAACAAATACATTTTTGTCATACATTCTTGTTATCTTTGTAGAATGTTGCATCACTTACATTTACCCAGCAATTAGCCACTGCATCATCTAAGTTGTCTGGTGAGAAGGTATTGCTTTCTGATACAGTTTGAGTTAGCTGCAGTAGAAATGAAAAATATATGCATGACATGATACACATGTACTGGCAGAGGAGTGGAGCACAAACCATGTAATCTAATAACATTGTGCAACATATTGATTTTACACAACATCACATAATGCACATTAAACAATCATAATAATAACTTTGTATATCTAACACATACCAACAATAGGTCTTGGAGAAGAACTTTCAGACTAGGTTGGGATATGCCAGTGCTATGTTCAGTGCTTACTTGATGGTAAATGTCTGCAGCGAGTAACCATGTAATATAAACTAGTAATACTTGCAAATGCATGTTCAGTGGTCAAACTATCAGTGGCAAAAATACTCACAAGAGTACTTGTTATCAAGTGATGCAGAGGACAGAGCAGCCAACACAATCTTCAAAGAGTGTACCTTTACTATTCCTGTACGGCCACTGTATAATACAAAATAAGAAGAGAAGTAAATCACTCAATACATGCATAGAAATTGCCAAAAATGTTTAATTATGGTATAATAGTTTCATCATTTCATTGTGACAGTGTGTGTTCAACTTTAACCTGTCTATACACTTGAGGAGCCAATTGAGTGTCAACTCCACACAGGTGTCAGGGTGGATGAAGTCAGGCCTGCTTCTACTTTGATGTGCTGACTGAAATATCTCATTTAGTAAGGACTCAATTTCAGCTACTGACATTCCTGCACTATTTTGCCTTGCACTGAACAGTCCACGAAGACGAAATGCTTGATCAATGACGTTGAGAGTCACAGCATTCACTGTAAGGAAAGGATCAAGAAAAATTACTGTTTTCGGTCAGGAAGCATATATATAGTGGCAAAATTTTACAAAGATGCTAGTGATCAACTGTTACTATTATACACAGGTTAGAGGACAGGTATTGTTACTCACAGTGAGTGGTTTTCTGGATTGTACGTAGCTTCATAGCTGTCCGATAGGCAGCATACCCAATGTTGTTCATACCATCTAATAATAAGCAGGGAAGAAAAGAGAACATTAAAAAATGAGAGCTATATAACAAAAATGCAGAATACTAAGGTGCATATATATAGGAGAATGTGTATATCTTTGAGAGCTATGATGAATCATCAGATCACCTGTCAGCTAGATGATAATATTATTATTAATAGTATTTTACCTAGTTGTTGAAATATCTCTGTAACATCAGGATGTTCCCAGTGAGTGGTGCCATTTTGATGGCTACATGAAAACAATTCTTAGATAGGTATAGCACACAGAACACTTTGGTACAATAATTGGACTGTTAATGTGATGTATAGTGATGAACAGCTAATAATAATGACATTTGCTCACTTGAGGTAGTAGGGAATCCCACTCTCTGTCTGTGACCTCTCCCAACCATCAGGCAGGATACCTGTAAGCGTTGGTGGTATGGGTTGGTACTATTTTGCTCTGTGGGTGGTCTCATTAAACTTTAATATAATTATTATGGATAATAATGTATAGTTTTAGATAAATTATTGCATCAAGCAAACATGCTAGTTTCTTCAAGTAAGCACAACATATGAAGAAAGTGATCTAGGAGTATCTAGTTTTCTTCTTACCAAGGTATGGTCCTTCAACCAACACTTCTCCACCCGGCATAACTTAGCTGCTTGGTTTTCTCAAAGGGGCGTAGCTCACAACAACCACGTATACAGCCCCACCCCTTACAATGGTACCGTATTAATTTTTTCTATTTACATGAAATACTAGGCTCTCGAGCCAGAATATTGAATTCAGAAAATACCATCCAAGAAGATCAGAAGACTCTTCTCATAATCTTGAAAATGAAAGGATTTAGAGCGAAATTTGTATTCCCTGATTTATCTGCTGCTAATTGGTTTCCAGGACATATGGCCAAGGGTCAGCACAGCTTGAGAATATTGAAATTTATTATGTATATTTCGTACAATATTAACAGCTATGAGGATGATTTCACGACAACTGCAACACTGTGACTGTGTTTTGGAGGTACATGATGCTAGAATATCCTTTATTGTGACTGTATGTTGGGTTTTCAGTTTGCATATTTATGAAGGCCAAAATTATACCAACAGTACGCTAGTTAATAACTGAATGTAAGGTCATCTACTGGGCCATACCTTGATGTGATGTGATAGATATTATGATCTCCTTTACAATTGGTTACATTCCATTTTCTGGACGTAATCCTCGTCTAAACATATTGCTAAGAGGACGACCTAAGATTCTTGTGCTCAACAAAGCTGACCTTGCAGACAAGAAAGCTTCTAATGTAAGTAGATAATCAAATCATGTGTGTTATAATTGCTTTATGTTTATATGGAATTGTTCATGTCTAGATTTCCTAATGACTTTTTTCTTAGGATTAAAATTTGTGCCCTATAACTTTTTCTTTTCAATGAAGTCTGTTAACATTACTCTCCAACCTTAACTAAGAATTGCATGCATAAGAGATAATGACTATGGTAGTGTACACTTGGAATTTCTTCAGGAGGTTTTGAGGCGCCTTTATGATGAAGGAGAAAAGGCAGTCCTCTTCACAAACTTTCTCCAGCAGTACAACGTCAGCGTAAAAATGGTATGTATTACTTACACTTTCACAATGCTTTATTATGTATTTATATATTTTCATCCTTTCAAATGCCATTGTTTAGCTTATGTCAAAAATACGTGAAATTACGGGTACTGCTGAAGGCTCAGAACTGTCAGGAGAAGTAAGTTAACTTAACTTAATCAATATTTATTAATGATCGTACCATCCTTTTCCTACCGTATTGACAGAGCTCTGAGGGGCACATTAAGCTACTGGTGTTGGGTATGCCTAATGTTGGAAAATCGTCCTCCATTAATGCACTGAGAAGAACATATCTTAGAAAAGGTACTACTATTGATGGTCATTGGTGAATCTTAGACTATCACCCAGGTGGCACCTTACATATGATTTCTAAACTAATGGCCCAACATGAACAACCTGAATGTAACACTTATGTATAGGTGGTATCTTTACTGAAAGAGTATATCATATTGTATTATATTTGTAAAGTTTATACCCTAACTTATAGCAGCTTATACTGTACTGAATTCAGTAATGAAATATTTTGTACTTTGTAAGGAAAAGCTGCTGGTGTTGGTAAACTACCTGGCATTACGAGATCTGTTTCAGCACGGATTCTAGTAAGTATTCTCTCTTTCTGGTAAATATGTATCGTCAAGGACTTACAAACTAGGTATCAGAGCACCCCAGAATATATCTAGTGGATACACCAGGTACTAAAAACCTTATTGATTTTGGTACACTGTCACATTATACTCTCAACACTGCAGGTGTAATGATGCCCAATATCCAGAGTGATGAGATGGCAATGAAGTTGGCTCTTTTAGGTTTGTAACTTGAACTGATATAGGAGGATTGTTCAAACTAATGTGCTAGAATTGATATTTCTAACCTTGACTACTGTGACCTTTGATGATGCATGCAAAGCTATATACAGTGCATGGAATTGTAACTAGAATCAGAAGTCATACTGTAGCTGTAGATGGTCCAGATCTTTACTATGGTCATGTACTAAACATATCTGTTTTATACATAAATAAAAGTTAAATAACACTCATAGGTATGCTTCAAGATCATAAAATAGGAGAGAAAATGATTGCTGACTATCTGCTGTTCAACCTTAACCAGCATCAACTCTTCAAGTAAGTACACTAGTGTCATGTATGTCCATAGGTGTCTGTCATTGATCTGCTGGGACATGTGCTCCCATGAGACACACAAACAGACACACCTTGATTGCTGGGATTGCTAGTAAGGGAGTCAGTTTCTGAAAGGGTTTGCATTGCTTTGGGTTGCTTAATTGTTCCCTTTTGGAGCAAGGTTTGCTGTCCTCTGTTGGGAGGTTTGTTGTTTTTCACTTCAAGTAATAACTTTACGAGTCACTTTTTGTATTGAGTGATGAAGACTTCATCTGATAGTCCAGCTGTTGTCCTCTGCTGGAGGTTCAGGTTTAACTGTATAGTGCATTGGCTCACATTGTTTGTTCAGGTATGTGGAGAGGTACTGTCTTGATGAGCCTAGTGATGACATTGATGTGGTCTTAACTGGTATGGCAAAGAGACTGAATGCTGTTACAACAGGTTTGTCTTAAACTTGGCTGTTTAGTATTTACTAGATCCTTTACCATCTGCCAGGTGTTACGTTTTCTCCATCTCCTACTGCACATATCCTATTCGCATTACTAGCGCTAGATCTCAGATATAATGATATAGTGACTGTTATTGAATACCTTTTTCAATGTTTGCCACTTATTCAGGAGGATTTCCAGACTACATTCGAGCAGCTCAACATTTCCTACGCTTATTTAGAAGTGGTCAGCTGGGTCAAATGACGTTGGATGTTGTACCAACAGAGTATACTGACTTGAGTAGTAAGCCATTGCTCTACAGAACTAATCATAGTGCCCAAACTAATATGCCCAATCCTTTTGTGAAATGAGTTAATATTGCATATTAATATTTAATTACTGTTAATATTTAATAATAATTATTAATTAAATTCTAACTTTTTTTTTGTCAATAATGCATTAATTATGTGCATATATAACAAGTAGCTGGAGCTAACTTGTAATAATGTACATGTATACGTATACACGAATTTGATTCTATCAATAAAATTAGTTGTAATAAACTATAATAATTAATACTAACTAGCAATAATTATAAAAAAGGAACAACTACAAACACTTATTTTGGCTAGCTATATTGACAGGTATTATGGATGCTAATGAGTTAGACAACAATTGCTTTTTCCACTGAACTAGTTCCACTAAACATGCTATTTGAATTGTCGTAGCCACCAACAACCATCAGCTCATTGGTAGGAAGAACAGCCACAAAACAATACCGTCGACTCACGTTCATCTTGCTGATAACTTCCCAAGTGTTCGACATCTGGTTATATAAAAACACATCTTGAGTGGCTGCTGTACCTCCAGGCTTAGAGTCTCCACCACCGATGGCCAGGAGCTGATTCTGAAATGTGACACATGTTGACCCTGCTACTGGTAGTTCAGCAACTTCATCCCATATCATCGTAGACTTCAGTAGGTCGTTTATAGAGCAACTGTATACCGTCTTTGTGGGTCCTCCTTTGTTAAAACCTCCAAGAATGTAGATACGTTCACGACAGATGGTGACTGAGCCGTTGTAGAGAGGTTTACGTAGATCAGCACCAGTTGCCCACACCTGAGAAGTGAGGTCCATGACCTCTACGGTTGTCAGTGCATAACCTAGTTGATCCTTTCCACCAGCTACTACCAGAACACTTTTACTACATACTGCCACTGATGATGATCGCTTGGTGGGCATTGGTTTGAAGACCTCTGTCCATTTCATGGCCTTTCCCTCCCCTGTGAGGCTGAAGAGTTGATTGGTCATATTGGATTTCAGCACACCAACTCGACCACCAATAGTGGTAAGGACACTGTTGACCACGATGATGGAGCACGCCTCAGCTGGACATTTTGGAAGACGATTCCAAGTTTCATCTGTTGACTTGTAGCTGTAGATTATTCTAGTTTCAGCTCTGAAATACACTGTGTCACCATCAACAACAGCATTGGGAACCCTGCTCATCCCTTGTGGTGCTTTGTTGGCTTCTCTCCACCTCAGAGTTAACTGCTTGCTGTTTATTGTTCCACTGCCCCTAGTGGTTGAGTGATAGGGTTGTGGTTGATATTCTTCTTTTTGGAAAGATTTTTCATCATCTGATGTTGATAATTTGGTGCTCAGTATTTGTTCTAGTTCTTGGATTCGTGCTTGAAATTGAGCAGTCACTTGTTCATTTGATTCAAGTAGCTTGGTGACATTTTGAAGCTCTTGCTCACTTTTCTCAATCAGCAGATCTTTTTTTCTGACGACTTTTAGTAGCTTTTGGCATTCTTGTTTACTATCAGCAATAATCAGTTCTTTTTCTTGAATTATGCTTTCTTTTTCTTGTATTATGTCATCCTTTGCTTGAATGATTTCTTTCTGGCCTTCAATATTGTTGTCTTTTTGTTCAATAATCTTATTCTTGTCTTCAACTTGTTGTTGAAGTTCCTGTACTGCTTGATCATCTTGTTCGATATTTGTCACTGCTACTACTTCTTGAGCTCTAGGTATGCTTTCTGTGAACTGAGGTGTTTCTTTCAGAGCTGCTACTCTATTACACAGCTCCGAGGATGAAGGTCGTTCCACATCACTGTCCTTGAGACAGTCGAGAGCAATTGGTAGGAGAGGGTGGTTAGGATCAACTTGACTGATGTGATTTTGTCGACGTTCAATTTCTGGAACACGGACATCCACTGTACCACCTGGGAACTGAGGATCTGTTGTTTGCACTATCTTTAGTCGATCTCCGGGTTCGGGAAAGCATCTAGTTTGGATCTGAATGATTAGTGCTCCTATTGCAAAGCAGTCAATCTTTTCTGTGTAGACAGGTTTGTCCCTTACAGCTTCAGGGGGCATGTAGGCATCCGTTCCTGGGCACAAAGTAAAAGAAACGTGAGCTGCTTGAGCATTTATATCACCAAGTCTGGCCATTCCAAAGTCTGTAACTTTGGCTTTCAAGTTTCCATACAAGAGCACATTGTTGCTTGAAAGATCTCGGTGGGTGATCCCATTAGAATGGAGGTAGGATATGGCTAATGTGATATCGTGACAAATGTTTACTTGAATGTGATAGGGGACTGGATTTTGTGAGACTGCTAGAAAATGTGTTAAACTATCGTCCAAGAGTTCCATTAGCAAGACAGGCAGTCCAGTTTGAGGATCTTGGCAGGTTCCTAAGTATTGGACAATATTAGGGTGCTTTATGGCACTCAATACCTCACACTCCTTCATGAATCGATTAAATGGCAGCCTATGTTCTCTTTCAGGATCAATTCGGTGGTGTGCATTAGGATCAAAGAGTGTTGGATGAATCACTTTAGCTGCACATATCAGAGAGTCATCACATCGAACCTTACAAACAGAGCCATACGATCCTATACCAAGTGTTTGATTTCTCAATAGTTGAAATGATCGAAAGCCAAAATTGGGTGCTTTATAATCAGCCATAGATAGTCATGAAGACTTTCTTTAGAAACTGTGGCAGCAAATCAATCAACTTGAGTAAATTAAAGAGTTATGATGGGAGCATTATAGAATACTCAGAATAAACATAGAGTTAATAGTTATCAGGATCCAGAGCAGACTGCAGACTGACTGTGTAGCTATTGCAAAACTTACCACATTAATTTTTAGCTTGAGTCCAAATCATCTCGTGTCTTGCCAAGTGAAACGTGAAACATGGGGTAATTCCCCACTCTGAAAGTTACGTAATTTTGACAGCAGACACCAGCTAAAATCTAGTCCTGGAAGGCTGAAGCCAGAACTATAGGCTAGCTTTGGTTACCTATGCCACCAGCTGCGCCATTACTGAAAGCACTTTGGTACCTTGTTGCTGGGGTCTATGAAAAGATTGCAGATAGGCATGGCCCAGAGTGAGTGAATCAATAAATTATTACTATGGTGCTATTGCAAATAATAATTGATGCTCATTTATTTTACTAATAAAGGATTCAAGTCTTACTGCTATATTGTTAGCCTGTGAATAAAACTGAGTCTTGTTCCTATCCAGTTACTCAACATGTCTGCAACAAGGTACATCATATTATTACTACATGCATGTAGATCACAGAATTTTCTCACTGTATGTAAATTTTTTTTGTCTATCTGTAAGAGTTGGCCCTTGTTTCTGGACAGTAAATACTTTTCTCTTGAACCCTGATCCTTCTAGACATTCAATAATTATTGTACTTTAATACTGTAGGAGAATGTGATCCTAGGCCCAAATCTACCTTGTATAATTATAAAAATTAAATGATCCCACATTTGCATTTTATAATAATTATTATTATGATAAAATCAACTATAATATTTTTCTTTTGAAGTATATCTCCTCTATTTCCATAGAAGTAACTTTAATTTGAAACATTCAGGCTATTAGAATGTAACTTGACCTTAATAGCCACATACTGGCACATAACCTATATTCATCGGTGATCCAATGTCAACCACATGTATACTTGTGTGGGCTAATAACTTAATCCAGTTAATAATATATATTATTACGTTCATTATTATTTTTATACTATGAGGGTTAATCAATCTACGATTAAAACTTATTCTGTAAAGCAATAATTTCAAAACAGCTGATTATGTAGTATGCATTTTGTTAGCTATACTCTTTATGATAATATTTTTTTGTATTTTGATTCAAAGGCTAAAGTTAAATCATTACTGTTTTTGTAGTATTTAGTAGAGGAGCATTTTCATCTTCTGATTGAGATTTATCTTCTAGAAGACTAGTTTTAGCAACTGCTGAGCAGTCATGTCCTGATACAGCATTACACATTTCAATGTCAATGGGTGTAGTATTCTCATTGTACAATGCTGGGGTGTGTGGTTGAGTATTTGTTGCAATGAGGGAAAATTCACTTGATTTCCCAGCATTCAATGTACGATCGTGCTTTTTGAGTGGTTTATTGGAGGAGTGTGAGGATGAAATAACTATTAAAGATTTTGGAAAAGCTGAACTGCAGAATTGATTGATGGACACACTAGAGTCACCATCAGTGTTTATTTCATCCTGTTCAATATTGTTGTCTTCTTGTACTGAAAGTTGTTCATCCTCAATGTCAGAAATTGTATCCATTGGAACTGGAGCTTCGACCTCAGTCACACTACCCCAGTCTGGCTCTCCATCAAGAGCCACAGGTGAATACATCTCCACCTGAGGTTGTCTTGGTGGTCTGTGTTCCTGATAATATTTTGATTCTATCTTGTGAAATAGTTCAACGAAGACCGACTTGTACACATGGTACCCAAAGATAGCTAGAAATGTGGCAAAGGCAATACCGGCTGAGATGTAGGCAGCAATATTCTGACTGTTCTTATTGTATGTGATGAATGAGACAATGCTCAGGCCAGCAAGGTTTAAAAGATAGGATATTTCAAGAATTTCTTTATTTTGGTTCTTGTGTACTTTACGACTGAGAACAGTAGTGATAATTCTGGTCAGCTGTAGGTCGGAGGTGTTGCAAAAACTTTGACCTTTTTTAAGGACTTTACGTTTGCTTTCAACAACATTTTTTAAGGCCAAAATGATTCCAATTGTTACAGCAATGCTACAAAGGTTGATACGAGGATCTCCATACACATTCAGTGCTGAAACAAGATACAAGACAACACGAACTAACAACAGCAGTCCGATCCAGTAACGATGGTCTTTGTTGTAGGGATGGTGATAGGCATCCATGATAGAGATGACTTTAGTGCTCCCAATGATCCATCTCAGAGGCCCTCTGTTAGGACAGTGAACAAGCCACTGCCAAGTGAAAAGGATGAAAGTGTAAACTAAACCAATGATAACAATGATGATTGCTGTAGTGAAGAGAGGGATATGTTTTTCACTAAGGTATGGGATGTTAGCGTCAACCAGCCATACCACTTCACGTGAAGAATCAGAGTACTCTAGTGTTGTAAAAGATAATGAAGCAATGATTGTACGAAGGAGCTTTGTGTAGGAGAGTAGAATAAGAGTGGCCAGTGTTGGTAGTGTATTTCTTCCATAGAAGAGTCTTGCAAACTTTGAGGAATAGTCACTTACAATGATAATTGCTACTACCAAGGAAATGACATAGAGTGGAAATGCAAGCTGTAACCATGTTTTTATGTAGCCATCCATTCCATCATAGAAGCAGGTTTCAAATCCAAAGTCCAAGTTGAGCCATGCTATGAAGACAGTCAATAGAGTTGTCTTGTCGTGTGGAAAGAATATGGCACGATTTGCAGCAAAGATATTGGCATAAAGTATGAGACCATTTAGAGTTCCTTCAGCTACTGTGAAGTTGAGCTTTAGAAGAAAGGCAACTAGTGCTACACCAGCTAAAGCAAAGACAATGATTAATGCAAGCCAGTTATTAGAACACTGTCTGCAACTTGAAGTACCAAGAGAGAGACTGAGACCATCTTCGCAAGATCCACAAAGCTTTCCTGAGCGATTGAATGCACACAGTTTATTGGCTCCATTTTCAATATTTAAATTTACAGAGATATTTTCAGCTGGTGAACGGCAGTAGTCAAAAGGACAGTGTTGGTGTAGTATATAGCCTTGATGGTCACTTGTGTTTACGTAAGTGAACCACACATTGTCTTTTCTTTGAACTGTTTCTCTGTCAATGGAACAGTTGGATATGTATTCAGGATAGATGATGGGGTCACATTTACAATGTGAATCAGTATCTTTAAAGCCAATTGGACAAGCTTCAATATTGACATTAAGAGTTGCCCTGGATATTCCAGCTTTCATGCATGGGCCATCAGCATAGAGATATAACTTAACATGTAACTTTTCATAGTTAAGTTGAGAGAAAATACTGTAGGTCAAATTAGTGCAGCCTTCATTAGTCATTTGAATCGATTGTCCCTCACCAAGCCCTGCTTCTGTCGAAACATATGAATGTATTGTGCTGTTCGGTTTTGTGTTGTTGATGTGATCAACTGCAACAACTGACACTGTAAACCTTTCTCCCCTTCTTACAAATACTGGTTGAGGACGGAAACTGCAGTCTGGCTGATTGTCTTGGCAGAAACAAACACGAACTGGATCAGATGATATTGTTCTTGTTGAATTAATGACTTCTTGTAATTTTAGATTAGTAATGGTTGCAAGATAATTTATTCCATCTAGTGACTGTGAACCTAAGATTTCATTCTTGAGATATATTTCACTGAATTGACTTGCCCCACACCTGTCTAGTAGACCACCATAGAGTGCATCACCAGCTTCTGTAGCTCTATTGTCAATGAAATATGTGTTAAGGATGTTAGCACTTCTCTGTCCTCCTAAAGTATCATATTTTTTGCTGTGAGAATAAAGCCTTACACCTTGAAGAAAGCATTCATTGAGGAATAAAGTAGCCTTACTGTCACTGTAAGGGTCTCCGTTACAGCCAGCAGAGCTTGTTGCATCATCAACATACACAGCTCCTCCATAATTATCAGCAAAATTACTTTTTAAATACAAGGAAGTCCACAATGGCTTTGAGCACACATAGGAAGTAGAACTCACTGTAACCATTAATCCACATTCTTGTGTACTTTTGAGTAAGTAGACTCTAGTTGTTCCCTGTATACATATCCCACCTCCTCTTTTAGCATGATTCCCAACAATATTTGTTTTTGATCCATTAGTCAGTCTTATAGTTGAACTGCTGGCATGAATACCCCCACCTCTGCTAGTTGCAGTGTTGCTACTAATGTTGGTGTTATTCTTAAAGTTGAGTTCACTCTGGTGGGCATAGATGCCTCCACCAGACTCAGATACAGCATTATGGGATATAATAATATTTCCATAATTGTAAAGTTTGCTTTCTATAGCCTTTATGCCTCCACCTTGTATTGCTCTATTGTAGACTAGATTGACTGTGCCAGTAAAGACTATCTCACTCTGAAAGGCTGTTATTGCTCCTCCTTCTTCAGATGAACTAGCACTGTATGAGTTGCTCACAATGTCAATGTGCCCCATCAATGTCATATTGCAGAAGTAAACAAACAATGATCCGTTATTGTGTGAAACTGTGGTTTTACCTGAAATGTGCAATGTGCTTTTGACTGCGTAAAACACTCCTTTATTCCCCTTGTTAGATTGTATGTGAAGATGTCCACTGCTGGTAAAGGTCACTGAAATAAAGTGAAACACCGATCCACTTTCTGTCACCTTGTTATTGCTGAGCATACAGTTTACTACAGTGATATTAGGACAAGACATAGCACTCAATGCTCCACCTACTCCACCATCTCCAATCACAACATTATTGTTGAATGTACTGTTAATGAGAGTGATATTAGGGCTATTGTCAGCACTAAATGCTCCACCCTTTCCACTGTATCCAGAAACAGTGTTATTGTTAAATATACTGTTGATAATAGCAATAGTAGGGTTAATGTCAGCACTCAATGCCCCACCCTTTCCATCATAGCCAGTTACAGTGTTATTGTTGAGTGTACTGTTGATAATTGTGATGTTAAGATAAACTGTAGCACTCAATGCTCCACCCTTTCCACTACCTCCATCCACTGAGTTATTGTTGAGAGTACTATTGATGATAGTGATATTGGGATGGTCATAAGCACTCAGTACTCCACCCGTTCCTATGTTTCCAGTCACAGAGTTTTTGCTGAGTGTACTGTTGATAATAGTGATGATAGCATAAACATCAGCACTTAATGCTCCACCATTTCCACTGTCCCCAGATACAGAGTTACTGTTGAGTCCACTGTTGACGATGGCGATGTTAGGATGGTCGTAAGCATATAGTACTCCACCCCATCCACTATGCCCAATAACACTATTTTTGTTGAGTATACTATTAATGATTGTGATATTGGGATAATCGCAAACATTTAGTGCTCCACCCGTTCCACCATGCCCAGTAATGGTATTATTGTTCAGTGTACTGTTGATGATAGTGATATTAGGATGATTCGTAAGCTTTCAATGCTCCACCCCATCCATCACTCCAGTATATAGTGTTCTTGTTGAGTGTACTGTTGATGATAGTAATGTTAGGATGACCATAAGCACTCATGCTCCACCCCATCCACCACTCCCCGTTACTGTGTTCATGTTGAGTATACTGTTGATGATAGTGATAAAACTAAACTCAATGTACACTGCTCCACCTTCTGCTAATTTACCAGTCACAGTGTTGTTTTCAATTGCACAATTGGTAATTTCAAGTTTGCTGTTTACAGCAATAATGGCTCCACCAACTTTATGCTTCAAAGGCCTAAAGACATGCTTTATGTTTCTACCAGTATTAAAAGAGAAAGAGCTTTTTGTAATGTTAGCAGTGATCACCTCAACTAGATGTAGTCCAGTTCCATTTTGTCCCTGACCATCAAAACCACAATCTTCCACTGTAAACTCTTCAACCTGGGTGACTTCATTATTGACACACCCAAAGAGAGCTAATCCTCTAATAGTGACAACACCAATCCACTCAAATATGAACCTAGCTGACTGATTGCAAGTTATGACTGTTGGTCTCTGAGTGTGGGAAGTTGAATCAATGGACAAGAATGAGATATTTTGAACAGTGAGCTCTGAATCAAGACTGTGGCTCCCAGGTAGAAGGATAAGAGTGGTGTTGGAAGCAAAGTAGTCGCCTGATTTGTTAGCATACTGGGAGAGAGTGAAGCAAGGTATACCTTCTTCAGGACATGGGGTACTAGATGATGATGTGACATAGTAGGTCTTAGCAGATGTGAGCACCAATATTGAAAGGAAAAACAGGCCTACTTTGAGAACTAATCGTGTGGCCATACTTTGTAAATATATGGTTATATATAATATTGTATAATAATAATATTATTATACCTGACTGCTGATAGTTGTAGACCAACTTTTAAGATCACTCAATTTGTTAAGATGCCTATTATGAACAAAAGAAAAATTAATGTAAAATTGAATGTCTATAAAATTTTAATCTGCAATTGCTAACTAAAATGGGCCACATTTACTAGATGTTCTTTTCCCTGCTCTTATAGAATGTCTGGTATGCAAAACTATCCCCCATTTAACCACCCTTACACATAGCACACACAGCTAGGTACTGCACGGTGCACACACACACACACACACACACACACACACACACACACACACACACACACACACACACACAGAAGCGTAGACTCTGCTACAAATTTTTCCCATTTAGCATCTTATGCAAAACTTTATGTACTTATTGTTACTTACAAAATTGTCAGTGTTGTCTATCTTTAACATACAAATCTTGAATATAGTAGTGCTGATCAGTATAACAGTTTACAACAGAATGACTATCTATAGCCTCTGTAGAATGTACAAGTGGCTAAGTTCCAGTACTGTCAAAATTATACTCTGTATGTCTTCACAAAAGTACAAAAGTTTAATTATAGTACACACTGGTTTCACAAAGTTATAAAAATTAATTTACATAACCACAGTAATGCATGATTGTCAAATTGAGGTCCAGTAGGTTGCTTTCATGGGCAAAGTCATTAACATGTACGGTTTCATTACCAGGCTCTCTCCCTTCTAATTGGTGGACTGCTAGTCAAGTTGGAGAGATAGCAACTTCTTCCTACTCTTGGTGATTAAAATTCACAGCATGGAGACCCTGGAAACTGAATACTGCCAGTCTGGTATGCTTTCATTCATCCTCATGCACACTGTCTGTATATGTGCAGTAGCCAGTTTGTATATGACTGAAGAATGCAGACCGTACATATCTAAATATTGACTTAGAACACGAGAATATAAGTTTAAAATTGACTCTATTATTTTTCCAGTTGATCTTATATCTATTATTTTTTTTCCAACCTTCCTTTTCCAGACCATGCCTACTATTAATGCAACATCATTGCCCACTGCCATGACATTGTGGTCTGTTTGATGTTGCCATGCTGACTGGAAGTAGCCTTGTCCCCAGGCCCAGGCTCCTCCCTTGTGAGTGTGTTCTGTGAAAATATGGTGAGAAAGTTAATTATATGCATGAAGAAGGAGAAGTTCTGGGAACCAGGCTAAACTGACTGGAAGTATAGTCCTGTGCTCAGGTTGGCACTCTAGACATATCCCTTGCCAATCTCTTTTGTCGTTAAAAATTGGGCTCTAGGAATGACATGAGCAATATAAAGTCAGTTAACTATGTTTATAACTTACCTGTATTAATATTTACCTGTATTATGTTATCTAGATACCCAACCAGAGTCCCAAAGTTCATGTAATTTGAACTTTGATTTCAATTTGCAGGAAATTAAACATACCATTATTCGGTCTGTGGTTAAGTTTTGTCAAAGAATGAGATACAAATATTTGAAGGACTTAGGGTTCGAATCCCAGCTAAGAACTTTTGTGCTTTGGCAGTTTACCCTGGCAGACTAGCGTTCAGGTGTTGCATGCTTTCCAGTGTCTGCGTGATGGAAGAACCTATTGGTCATGTATTTACTTCTTGTTGATCACACCATTACATGTAGGCCTTGAGATCTATTTGGATGTCAACTAGTGTCTATGTACATGTATGACTTGTCTGTGTCTTAGTGCATATGTTCTATGTGGTAAAGAGTATTCATCTAGAATCCTTGAGTACTATTACTCTTTTGAGACCAAACCTGTTTGTCTTTGAGAATGAGTGTAATCTTTATACTGGTATGAATCGAAATACAAACTTTTATGAGGGAGATCTGCATAGTTGCAATATTGGTAGGGCAAGCCTGCTAATTATTATCACCTGAAAAATTTTCTTTATCTCTTAAGGTATTGAGTACACGCATGTGATAGCATACATCAGTCATTAGCAGGTCTGTTTGCATAACCTTATTCCTCTTCCTCAATTGCAACATATTCAGTTCAGTTCCACCATGCTAGGTGGAGAATTGCTAGTGCATTAATTTCAAATAAAGTGTGTTAGAAATTACAGTAATTAATGATGTATAGATTTAATTTGTAGATACACATAATAGTTGTACATTACTTAGTTGCAAGTAGTGGTTCACGTAGTTCAATTGTGGAATGAGTCACAGGAGGTGGTGTAGGTGCTGCTACGATGTGTATGTGATCTGTAAGATTCTTTTTAACTTTAGATGCCAGTTTTGTCTTCAACCTTGACCCTCTTCTTGTACTCAGAAGCCTTGTAACAATGTGGTAACCTGTGATGGTTATGAATGAAATGAACGCTATACTAGTTGATATGTATGTGGTTTGTGCCTTGTTTGCAGACGTGTTGATCTGGTAAAATGTTGCTGAGGATAGAAGACCAGTGTTCAAGAGAAATGAAACCTCAATTACATTTACCAGTTGTGATGTGTAAACCCCTCCTATCACTGAAAGGTAAGTTATCATGACTAGAATAATAGTGATGATGGCTAGGAGGTTTACGGAGGGATTGTTTGCTGTGTTTAAGGAAAAGACAAGGAAGAGTGCTGCTCTTGTCAACAGCAGTAGTCCTGTCCAGTAGCGATGGTGTTCTTTGTAGGGTCCAGTGTATGCATCAAAGAGAGGTTTAAACCTTCTCACCCAAAACAAGACTTGGTGCTGGTTTTTCTTTTGAAGCCACTGAATAGTAAGCAGAACTGAAGTGTAGGGAATGGATAAAAGTATCAACAGTAGTAATGCAGCAATGAAAAGTGGGATGTGCTTTCCCTCAAGGTAGTCTATGTTTCCGTCATAAAGCCACACTCTCCTGAGGTAGCTGTCAGGATAAACAAGGGTGGTGGCTTGAAAGACTGTGATTACAAGTCGAAGTAGTTTTGAATATGAGAGTAGGAATAAAGTAGCTAGGACTTGCACGGCATTGCTTCCACTGAGCCTTGCAAATGTTGTGTAGTGTCGGCTAAGAACTATGATGGTTATTACTATGAGCCAGATATAGAGGGGGAAAATGAACTGGAGCCATGTTTTGAGGTATGCATCCAGACCATTATAAAAGCATACTTCCACGCCAATGTCCAGGTTGATCCATGCTATGAACCAACTGAGGAAGGAGTTAGTTGAGTTTGGTGTAAAGAAGGTTGCTTGATTTGCTCTTACTATGTTTGCATAAAATATGAGTCCATTTATTGTTCCAATTGAAACTGTCATGTCTAGAGTTGTCAGAAATACCACAAGGAGGAGTCCTGTCAGAGCAAACAGTGGTACATAGAGTAGCACCCACAGACTAGAGCAACGTTTACATTTTGATGTCCCAAATACTTGACTAAGATTGCTTTGACAGGCTCCGCAAAGTGTCCCTGATCGATTGAAGGCACATTGGAGATGTGGGTACTCTAAATTTAGTGCTATTGTTTGATTGTCTGATCTGCAGTAGTCAAAAGGACATTGATTGTGTACAATGACTTCTGGGTCTTTGCCTCTGTTGTGAATAAATGTAGCATTGATCCATTTTGGGGAAACTCTGAAAACCTCATCAAGTGTGTCCAAATTACATTCTATTCCATTGTTTTCAAGTATCTGTGAACATGCACATATATGTTGATCTTCAATAAATCTAAACCCCAATGAACAATTCTTGATTTCGAAGGATATCACAAGATTCTTTGTTAGGAGAGTGTCGTTTGCTTTTTGTTTTATGTAGTTGCTCATAACATTACCTCCACTTACCATTAGTGTCAACTGTCTCATTTGAGTGGAGTCCACTACCGTCTCATATCTCAAGGTTGTGCACTCTTTACTGGCATGTTGTAAGTATTGCCCTCCCCCTATTGTCATCCAGGAGTATTCAATTCTTTCATATTCTGCTCCTACTGTGGATGGGGCAGTACCAAATCTAAGTCCAACAGCTACAACCTCAATTTCATAAACTTGTCCAGGAAAAATTTCCTGCTCATGTTCTGTTATGGAGCAGTTTGGAGTAGAATTGATACACATGCACACACGAACTGGATCTGAAGATACCACAGAGAATTCATTGCTTTCATTTATTTCATCAATGTTAGTATAATTTGGGTTGCAGTGTGGCAAAGGGTTTTGATCCGGCTCCATAATTGAACGTATGTTACCATAAATGGCACTTCCTGCCTCTGAAGCTGTGTTGTTTACAAAGTGAAACCATACTGGACTGTTTGAGCATATGTGATAGTTAAAGAGATTTGATGTGATGTACACAGCTCCTCCCCTTTGTCTGGCTCTGTTTCTTATAAACTGTATTTTTGGAACACCATTCTTATAAGTAGCTGTTATTAATGTGTTTCTTTTTATTGCCATACCACCACCATTGTTTCCAATGTTGTCTTCAAATACTATGCTTGAGTTACCCTTAATATTAAGTGATCCTCCATCAATAGCCATTCCACCACTGTCTATGGCAATATTACTTTTAAAAGAAATGTGTGCATTTCGGATTTCGATTCTTCCCTTGTTCAATTGAAGTATTGAGCATTGACAACATGTGTCAATACATGTTATTGAATTGCTTGTTAACTCAGTTGTGCTCTGCTCCCTAAAGAGAACTTGGGTGTTGATATCGTCAATCAAGAATGTCCCTGTGTTATTGTATAATGTGCAGTGACCTTGAAATCTTAGTACTGCACCTGTTCCTATTTTAACCATGTTTCCCAGAGTGTGAACAATTTGTACATTGTACAATTGTACAATTGTGTGTGTTGTACTTAATGTTAGACCTGTTCCTCTACAACTTTCTATCACCGAGTCTTTGAGAAGAACAGGAAATGTCCGTGCAAAGACTATGATTGTACTTACCTTTACACAGGTACCTTTGAAATAACTGTTTGTGATATAAATTCTTCCGACATTTGCTCCGTGCAAATTTATACCAGTATTGTGAATGGATTCTCCTCTCACCACTATCTGATCTAGGGTGATATTTGCATGGACTGCAGATGAACCTAATGATATAAAGACTTGTCCTTCATATGCTAGATTGTCCACTAGTAGTGTGTCAGTAATTCTAACTGTAACCCAGGTTCTATTTAAGTTTAAAATTTTAATAGCCATTCCTGAAGTGAATGCTTCTCTGTTTGTACCGAATGTAACATTGGTCTTGTATATTATGCCTGTTGAATTGTATGTGTATGGTTGCTGTGTAAATGGACCTCGTCCAAATGCAATGTAGCAGTTAATACTGTTTCTTGTAAACAGAGAATTGGAAATTTCAAATCTTGTTAGAACATTGAATAGTAGAATACCAACACCATTTCCTTTTTCAACTGAAACATTGGTAATTGTTGCATTGTGAGAATTGACTAAAGCTAGTGTGTAGTTCATTTGCATAAATTGTCTGCTAAGGAGACCATCACTCAAATCTACATGGGAAGAAATCAAACCACTACAGCCAGATATAGCTATGTTTGTTATAGTTAAGTTAGTAATAGTTTTAAAAATAATTGTAAATGTTGTGTTCGTACTACATTCAATCTTTGCCATTTGATCTGTTTCAATTTGAGCTATGGAGTGAGTAGTTATTGACTCACTAGATATATCCAAGTTATTAATATTTTGAAATATGAGGATTCCATTTTGTGTGATGAAATGTTTGGTTGGTGAAAAAAGTATTTTAGTATTGGAGCTTATGTTACTATAGCACAGTAACTCACTAACAGTGAAACAATTGTTTATGGAGCAGTTCATTTGAGGTATCCATTGCAGCCCTGTTGTCACATATAGTATCTTCTTTCCATTGTTAATGGGTGTTGCATCACTATGAACTAACAATGAACAAAGAACTATAACTTTGATCAATCCTTGGACACTTTTGTAGCACATTTTGTCAAATTATGATCCTTCTAGACACACTACATAATTATGAAGTTGTAGTCTATTCTACTCTATGTGTATGTTTGTATGTTCTGCTTTGTAATGTTTGTTACCAAAAACATTTTATTATTAAACACATTCACACTTTATAGGATAGATAATATATTCTGCTTTATCTTTCCAGTTCTTTTTCCCAACAGCTTTCAGTTCTCAACTTCAAACTTGCTACTGGTTCTCTTAGACAATCTAGTACAGCCATAAATTAGCTATCTGATTTGGCCAGTTGCCTCGCTCCCAACTCAAAGGGGAGAGACTGCACTCCCACTCAAACACTATATTAGGAGTACTAGGTGGCCCACTAGAAGCAGACTGCATTAATTATAACTTCATGTGTGTCTGGCGTCTTCCTTGCATGCATGAACACTGTACATACATATAATTATAAACCAGACTGGGCAGTGAATGATTATCAAATCTCATGGCTATGATACTGCATACCATGCTTGTTTAGTGAACAACCAAGTTTGAGGAAAAGGTTTTAATGGTAAAATTTGATTTAATTTAATCATTCTGATATAGATAGCATGCAGGTTTGTTAGATTTTGCAGACCAAATCACCAATTCATTCTGAAATGAAATCTTTATTAACGTTCTTATTATCATACTTAGTGTTTCAGTTTCTAGGTGGCATAATACATCTGAAATAATTATGTATTTTTATGTGTATATTATGGTTATGGTATGAATCCCTGTGTTGTATTTATTATATTTGATGTCTTAGAAGGTACTACCTATAATAATTTAATAGCACTATAAGTTCAAGATTAATGTCCTTGATCAGAGTTAATGTATTTGGACTGAATGTCTTCATACATTCCTTCTCCTGCTTCTAGTGGGCCACCTAGTACTCCTGCTAGTGTGTGAGTGGCAGCCTCCTCAGGAGGGATGCGTAGTACGATTGTGTCTGGTGCCAGTAGATCAAGAAGAAGTTCTTTGAACAAAGGTCGTGATGACCACTTTGGATGCCTGAAATTAGCAAAACAGGATGATAATTCCTAGAAAAGTTTTAGCTTTCATAGTAGAATAGGATTAATTTGTGTGTGTCCAGTTCTCTGCTGTATAGTTGCACCTGAACTATAATATTATTTATTTCAATTTGACTGAACTCTTTATGTACTGATGTTAATAACTATATTACAATTAGTACTTTCTTACCAGCAATCAACCATTAGTTCATAAATTAATTGGGGGCAGCCAGGTGGAGGGGGAAGCCTGAAACCTGATTCAATTTTTTGTACTGCCTGTGTTTAATAATAATTATAATAAATTCTTCAATGCGTGACAATTGATACTTGCATGGATTACTATTTCTTACCTCCGTATTTGAATAATCTCTGAATGGTTTTTGTCCTAGGCTCCATATCTCATACATCAGGCACCCATAACTCCAAACATCACTGGCAGGGGAGTATTTCTTGTAATGGATAGCTTCAGGGGCAGTCCATTTCACAGGAATTTTTCCTCCTTGAGATACATAATAGTCTTGATTAGCCAGTTCTCTGGACATACCAAAATCTGAAATCTGTACACAATATGAACAGAAAGCATTGCTCAACAGCATAATCATACTAATTACACAAGTAGTAAAAATTTCAAAAAAATAAGTAGTGTAGGAATGGGTAGTGCTGTAAAAAGTATTGGAACAAGGAATGGTCTCAATTTCGGCACATGACTACTTCATTTTTTGTACCCAACTCTCATATGCTACTGTGTACCTACACTCTACATGCTTGTTACTTTATCTAAATTAATCAACTTGAAGTGATTGCTTGCATTGAATCATGAGCCAAATGGCTGACAATTATCATTGAATGATGGAATTCAAATTTGCAATTGACTCATGAAAATGAAGTAGTCATGTGCCAAAATTCAGACTTGCCTTGTTTCATTGCTTTTTACCGCACTGCCCATTCCTACACTTCTCATTTTTAAAAATTTTTATTATACTTGTAATAATTAAATTTACAATGAAAAAATTATGTCTGTATTCTATGTGCAGTTTTGCTAACTTTGATACATTGTTGTTTTAGTTTGATACTTTCAATCTTTATTAGTTTTCATTTAGTTTTTATGATGTTAACTAATTTAGTTTAGTTTTAGTTATTTCCTGGTGGCCATTTTAGTATTAGTTTAGTTTTAGTTATTGCCGCAGACTGATATATGCTTCAGTTAGGTGTTGTGACACCCTCTTAGTTTGCTTTAAACATACCTTTATGTAGCTTGAAACATGTAGTTTAGATGATGTGTGTCGAATTAATAGTTCAAGGCTCAGTTTTTCAAGTGAATTAAGACTAATGATCAGAGATTAAATTTAGTTTAGATTTAGTTTTTTTGACATCAAAAACTAAACTAATAGTTTAGTTTTAGTTATCAAAATACCTCAAACTAATAAGGGTTTTAGTTTTAGTTATAGTTAACTAAAACAACAATGCTTTGATACTCTTGCTAGAGAAGCCACACTCTTGTATTCTGAGACTCAGCCTAGGTCATGATCATTTGTAAACTATCAAGGATTTCACTCTTTCTATCCATTTATAAACTTCATTTGCCACTCTGGACACATCATAAAGGTGTCCTTTGTAACAATCAGTGATTCCATGGTAAGATTTAATGTTTCATCTGCTAGATTTGCAACATGGTCTGTCAGCAGTGGTGAGAGGAGAACCTATAATAGGAGAAGCTATGCTGATGCTCAATCATCAGTTCTTGTAAACAGTACTGACTCATATCGTCTATATGAGTTAACTCTGAGTGGTTCCTCAAGGATACAGACATTGACTGGCTTCTCAAGGATAGAGTTTGAGGCTGATGATCTGTTTGGGATATGTCTGCCATCACAGTACCATATACCTGTGCCAGGTCAAGGCCGTGACAATGACATCTTCTTAGATGCCTTCAACCCCCTACACCAGACTAGAGGGGGATATCATACGTACGGTAGTACATATAGTAGGAATGTCCCATAGGCACAACACAAAATGTTTATGATTATAAAAATCTAACAAAACAAAATAAGTCTTCAAACTTGCTCACAGTCTCTCACTGACAGATTACCAACTGCATGCAAGGCCTAAAACTCGCCAAAACTTTTCTCAGCACTCATAGAGAGCGCTAGTGGGAAGCCACAACAGTGCCATTTTTGTTCTTCTAACTTACGTACGTACTTCCTAACTGACTTACTTGAAAAGCATTTCCAGAGAGCCAGAAAGTGTTGAGCCAACTTTGACAGCACAAAGTAACTCCTTTCATAGGTACTACATTCCTTGATACTCGTTTTCATCACAAATGAGCCTAAACAAAAACTAGAAAGCTTTGAAACTTAGAGTATAAATTCATGTACTTCAATGTAGCCATCTTCTTGTAGGTAGAGTTCAAAGGTCATCCACGTGGCATTTAACGCGCATGCGCATAAGCTGCTCTAGCAGCCAATGTAGCTGTTGCTCAGATAACTCAAGCTTTTTATAGGGACTAATCAGTCTCTGATAGTCTCGTCACTGTAGTGTTGAAAAAAGTGAATGAACAAGTAGTAAAAATTTCAAAAAAATTTCAAAAAAAATAATCAGTGTAGGAATGGGCAGTGCATTACAAAGTATTGGAACAAGGAATGGTCCCAATTTCGGCACATGACTACTTCATTTTTTGTGCCCAAGTCTTGGCTGCTATTAATCTAATCCTGCATGCTATACTTTATTCCACTTTTTAGCCAAGTGATAAGATTGGCAGGAATTTGAACCATGTGATAAAAATTAATGTGATACTGATAAGCTATTCAAGTACAGATCATTCTTTGAACCATTTACGACAATAATAGCTATGCATGAGGGATAAAAATGAAAATAAAGTAGTGATGTGCAGAAATTGGGACCATTCCTTGTTCCAATACTTTTTAATGCACTGCCCATTTCTACACTGCTTATTTTTTTAAAAAATTTTTACTACTTGTAACCAATATGAATGGATTACATTTGGTCGATCAAGAAACTCCAATGATAATGAGTTTCAGATACCACGGCACCATTTGACAACACACGTTAAAATATTCCTCTTGTTTCAGTGGAAACTGGTAAGAATAATGACTATATAGCATGTGAGATGTCCATAATTGCAAGCCAATTCTAATTTTGTTGTTTCTCCATGATTAATGTAATAGATCCCTCAGGTTGTGCTCATGACTTTTTAACTCATGATTCTTTGAACAAAATTTTAGAGGCTGATGAACTTGATGATGAACCTGAAGTCAGAAGTCTTAATGACAACTCTAATCATTATCTTTTCATTCCTGACATGACTTTCTCTCGGAGTGGTAGTCTAAAGAAGTGGACTTTTGCAGGGATACCTAATGTTTCACAAAATCTGCTGAATGCTTCTATTGAATTCCAAATTCTGAGAATGAGTGACAGTAACTACTATCTTATAAGTTGAACTAGGCTAAACTCTGACCCACAACCAACTGGATACTTGAATGTGTATGAGATAGAACTACCAGAGAGTCCCCCAGTGTATGTGGAGGAAGGTGATGTGGTCGGGATTTATCTTCCAAGAGAAAGTGAAAGTCATTTCACACTGGCTTATGTGGCGGACAGTGAGGGGTATCAGTTCAGAGAGGTTGATAATAGTACAGGAACTTTCACTGAATGTACCCTGGGCCTGGAAGACCGCAACTGTAGAGAAAGACCTTTAGTGATTACTGAGGTCTTAGGTATTTTAATATAATCGATTATAATTATTAATTAAAAAACATGGTAATTATACCATGTCATGGTAATCATACCATGTCATAACAACTTTGTATTAATTTTTATTGTACATGTCTTAATTGGTGTAATGCAGTTTCACAGCCTGTTACCACAGACAGTATCATGATATCTTCAGATGGAAGTAATGAAGGAACACCATTACAACCCACTACCTTAAGCTTTATGCCGTCTACAAAAAGCAGCAATGGAAACACAACACAAGGCAGTGATAGAGTGGAAAAGACAACACATGTCTCTACTTCAGAAGCAAGCAATGAAAGGAAAACATCACAATCTACTACAGTAATCACAAAGTCTACAGACAGTGGTGATGGTGGAATAGCAACCCAGTCCACTACTTCAATGTCTACAGAAAGTGGTTATGAAGAAACAACAGAAAGCAGTCACTCTGATAAAGATCTGACATCGCAATCAACTACTATAACCTCTAAGTCTACAGACAGTGGTGATAGTGGTAAAGCAACACAATCCACTACCGAAAACAGTTTTGAAGCAGTGGAAGGTAGTGGGTCACAGACAGCCACTGTAGCAGCTGTTGTGTCTCTTGTAGTACTTCTGGTAGTAGGCATTTCAGTTGTCATGGCGATCATTATTGTGATCTACTGGAAGAGAAAGACTGTCAAGAAGGCCAATGTTAATGTGGATACAACTCACGACAATCCAACATACGGAATTCCAGGTATCTGTTTGTTTACACACCTACATTGGTTCCTTAATTACTCCACTAATAACTACCGTATAGCGGGAAATTTTTGGGAGTGTAAATTTTTGTGAAAAGCCTTGACAGCGCTTCAGAAGAAAATATTCATGGTTTTAATTTTCGTGACTCATTGAATCAAGTATCTCCAACTTACAGTGCTTAAAGGTCTTGTTTGTTACAGTTTATCTGGTGTGGTATACATGTAGAAAACTATTCTAGCTAGATACTATAGCTATTTAGACTGCAAACTTCTTCAAAGGAGAGGCAAGAGACAGAGAACTGAAGTCTTTGACAACATGCGCGTGGCCAGTATTGTGACCTTTGACCTCAGAAAAATTTTTTGTGGGAGGGAAAATTTCGTGACTCAGGGGTTAATCATAAAAATAACGAAAATTTGCACNACCCCACGGAAATTTCCCGCTATACAGTATATGAATCAACAAATACAGGTATCATTTATTTCCGCATCCAATCACTTGTCTTTCATGTGTGTGGTATGCTCCATGTGGTTTATTGAGCAAAGACAGTTTCAAATTGCTCAAGTTTCAATAGAAACTTCATCTGACTTCATAGTTACTTTTTTTTGTATGACAGGCACTAAACAATCTTCAATCAACATATGCTGGGTTTGGATTTGTCAATTCAGACAATGTTTTCAAGGTATATGTTTTATTATGAGTTTTAGCTACCATAAATCCGGAAATTTGTGTGTTACTATATTCAAGTTTTATTTTTCTACGTCGTTTATTTTTCGCGGTGTAGTGAAAGAAATATATGTAGGAACGGTCGTTAATATTGTTTACTTTTCTTTCGCATTTCAGTTTTTGCGATAACCTCGAACCACAAAATTTAAACGACAGCAAAATTTTCCACATTTACAGTATAAGCTAGTTAGCTTAGTTACCTGCTTTGTGTGTGTTTGAATGTATCATGCAGGTATGTGACGAGCCCCACCCTCTGCTCATCAAAGAAATGTTAACCCATTGTGTCCAAGGCAGTATCGACGATGCTTTCCACATTCTCAAATCATTGTGGGACAAAGGTTACTCCTCCCATGACATCATCACTAATATATTCCGTGTCTGCAAGAACCACCAGATGCCAGAGTACCTCAAGCTAGAGTTTATCAAGGTGAAGGAGATATGCATGGTACAGTGTCCTTAGCTTTAGCTCTCTACACTACCGTATATAGGACTGATCGGGAAATTTTCACTGCTAAAAATTTTTCCACCACAAGCAAAAATTTAAAATACGTGCCAATCNCATGACTACTTCATTTTCAATTTTGATCCCTCATAGCTATAATTGTTATAAAGTTAAATGCTTTTAAAGAGTGATCTGTACTTGAATATCAGATTTTATCACGTTAAATGTAATGGTTCAAATTTTTGCCATCCTGCTAAAAAGTTGGATAAAGTATAGCTGGTAGGATTACATTACTGGCCCAGACCTGGGTACAAAAAATGAAGTAGTCATGTGCCGAAATTGAGACCATTCCTTGTTCCAATACTTTTTACAGCACTACCCATTCCTACACTACTTATTTTTTTGAAATTTTTACTACTTGTTCATTCACTTTTTTCAACACTACAGTACAGTGTGGAGACAATCACAGACTGGTTAGTCCCTACAAAAAGCTTGAGTTATCTGAGTAGCAGCTATATTGTCTGCAAGAGCAGCTAATGCGCATGCGCATTAAATGCCACGTGGATAAATGACCTTTGGACTCTACCTAAAAGATGGCTACATTGAAGTACATGAATTTATACTCTAAGTTTCAAAGCTCTCTAGTTTTTGTTTAGGCTTATTTGTGTTGAAAACGGGTATAAAGGAATGTAGTACCTATGAAAAGAACTTACTTTGTGCTATCAAAGTTGGCTCGACACATTCTGGTTCTCTGGAAATGCTTTTCAAGTAAGTCAGTTAGGAAGTAAGTAGAAGAACAAAAATGGCACTCTTGTGGCTTCCCACTAGCGCTCTCTACGAGCGCTGAGGAAAGTTTTTGTAAGTGTTAGGCCTTGCATGCAGTTGGTAATCTGTCAGTGAGAGCCTCTGACTAACTTTGAAGGTTTAAATTTGTTTGACTAAATTTTTATAGTGACCAACATTTTGTATTGTGTCTATGGGACAGTTGGCCCATTCCTACTATACGTACTACCGTACGTATGATAACTGCATGCTAAATTAGTACCTTCAGGATGTTATCCTCAGCCACTAGAATGTTACGAGCAGCAATATCTCGATGGACAAAATTTTTGCTAGCAAGATATTGCATTCCAAATGCAACTTGTCGGCAGTATCCCAGAAGAGATCTATTTGTTTTGGGTGGCACAAGCTCTCCAGGACTAAAATGTTGTGGATTGTGTTTGCAAGTACAGTCAATAGTGATTATACTGTATTAATGAGCGACAACTATTTTGTGCTTACTCTGGGACCATAGAAACCAACAAACTTTCCAGATCTCCTTTAGCAGCCAATTCCATCACTATCATAAACTATAAAATGAACATAAAGGAATGTAATTTTCATTAGTTAATAGTACATGCATCTATTGCTAGACATTTTTAATTGCTGGTTCAAGTTTATGCCATTGTAAAATTTCCTGACCTAAACAAATCAGTCCTGGACAGGAATATACATGTATATAAAAGTCTGTTAGTCGATATGAAAACAAAAATACTTGACCCTGTGAAAAATTTCCTTACTACATTATTCTAATTAACATTAAGTCTAAAATTAATAGCAAAGAATACTGAATAACAGTTGTGGAGTTTAGATAATTATGATTATTTGAATTTTATGATAATATAGCTAATGGACATCTGCCAAGTTGTTATGGTTTGACAGGATTTTAGTGTAAAGGGTTTACCTTCTCCTTCTTGTTGACCACTCCCAATAGTCGAATTACATTAGGGTGAAGAAACTGCCCCATGATGGCCGCTTCTTGTAATAGCTTTACTCTGTACAGCTTTGTTTGTTTTGCTCTTGATGAGAGTAGACTCTTGATGGCAACATCAACAGGACCATAGGGATAAGAGTTCCAAATGCCCTGACTTACACTGCCAAACTGCCCTGATCCCAAGTGCTTTTCAATTCTGTATTAAATCAGTTTAAGATCACTAGCTAAGAAACTGTTATCTATGTCCAGTAAACATCTTAAGTATATTAAGGGATGACTGTCTACATTAAGTCAGATCGAACAATGAATGCTCATGTTTCCTCCAAACAATTTGCTTTATCTTTAGATTTGAAAAATGATTCTATAATTATTATCCATTGTCCATAACCATGTCTTACTTCACATCTTTAGGGAGTATCTCTTTCATTCTATGCTTGTTAACCTGGGCATACAGTGATACTTCATCACTTGCTGGTTCTTCAAACATTTCAACTTCTTCACTTTTGTCATCATTGTTGCTTGCAGCCACCTTTAAAGAAAATTATTTTGGTACTAGTTTACTCAGGAAATATTGGAGTCTAAGCAGTTAAGTTAATCTCTAATTAAATTGTAACTTACTGATTCCAGTGTCTTATAGTAATGGTCACAAAGAGTTGAGTATTCTGACGACTGAAAATTCTCATCAATAGAACTCTAGGTGCAAATGTAACCATGGCAAAAATTATTAGACTAAGTGCTGTTTAGTACCAAAGGGAAGCAGTCATACTTTTGCAATCTCCAGGCATCTTTCTGATCGGTTTATTTGTCGGGTTGTGCTGTAAACCCCTGCTGAATCTGATTCTAGTTCATAGTGATTTAGAATACCAGTGTAGCTGTCTTCTAGTAGTTGGTAAGGGTCTTCCTGAGTCTTACATACTCCAGCTGAACTAGTTTGATTGGTGTCATATCTGTGGCAATTGTTATCACTTGGCCTGATTTCATCATTTTCTGATTCAGTAATGAGTTTACGTTTGATTGTTGGCTTTGGGCATTCATAGGCCATCGGAGCACTTGACTCTTGTGGTTCATTAGCAACCATAATGAAATGATCTATAAAAAATGAGAATAGTAATAATAATTATATATACAACAAAACATTTGGTCAGTACATGTGCTTATGTAGTGATTAATATTCAGAGATCTTTTTTACTTACTCAATCCAATTTCATGTTCACTCTTCCTTTGTTGCTGTTTAATCTTCTGGTGTCGCCTGTATCGTGTAACTGCTGCACATATCATTACTCCTACCAGTGTCAAGAGTACTATTGCTGTGCAGGTCAGAGCTACAATGATGGTCAGTTGTGTCCTAGTTAGGCCATCACTATCATCATTCACTGACTGATCACCACCATCAATGTCACTCTCTTGTGGAGTAGTTGTCTCTACAGTTGTTGATTTCTCTTGTGGATTTGTTATCTCTACAGTTGTTGATTGAACATGTGACACTGTCTCTTCAGAATATGGAGTTGAAACCTGTGTAGCTGTGAGCATAGTTGTTTCCAACTGCGTAGTGTGGGTCACTTCAGTTGTAGATAGTGATTCACTTTGTTCTGTGTGTCATACATGCAATCATAATAGTAGAAATTATGCATGAAATACTAACCATTTCTCCATGCATGTGAATAACTATGTATAAAGAATAACATATTGATGTATTTGTAACGGGTCAACAACTTTCGTGATATTGTGCAAAAATTATTGTACAGTGTATGCAAACATAATTATGATGTATATTTGTAATTGGTCAACAGAGGGGTAGGAGCATGTTGAAAAGTAGGGGGGCAAGCTCTCAAGGGAGAAAAGACTGCCTTCATAATGTGCCTGACTCAAACTGGATATATGCACTAGGCTGAGTTCAATAGCCCCCTCCTTCTCCTACCCCTCTGGTCAATAACTTTCATGATATTGTGCAAAAATCATTGTACAGTGTATGCAATTGTTTCACTGCAAAAGTTTCAAAGATTTTGGATACAGAATCATAAACCAGTGCATCTTACCATACTCCACGTATGCATGTAAAGAGTATCCTGTTACCGTTTCAAAGCAACTCTGTGGAACTGAGTCTGGCTGATAAACTGCCTGGCATATAGTCCTTTCCCAGTGGATGTACTCTGAGCTGTTTCCAGTTATCCCAATAATATCCAGGGCACTTGGTAGTTTAGCATAGCCTTGATCGCTGTCTGCCTCAATGTATACTCCAATATATTCCCCTTGCAATACATCAAACTGCTGGTCCACTGACATACAAGTGTATTGTGAGGCAATATCCTCAGCCCTGATGTCAACTCTCAGATAGCTTTCAGTCCGTAGTATGTGTCTTGTTAGAATGACTTCAACTCCGGTAAAATACACTCCCAACTCAAAGGAATAGGATGAGCTTCCTCCTGGTGGAGGGTAATAGCAGAAGTGCCATCTAGTGATTCTACCATCACATGGAATAGGATACTGGTGGTTGATGAAGAGACCTCCCAATGTGTAGGTTGTATGGCTATGCTCTTGAAGTGAATCTACCAGGTTGCATGTTTGCCCTTTTGTGACAGATACTAAAATACCTGACAGAAAGGATCAGAAATGCTAACCAACATATCCACGCTACAGTACATTGATGATTGACAGTATCATACATACATGCATACATAATTAATTTTATCCTACCTTGAAATAATATCCACAAGAATATCATTATGCAAGTCTATTCAATGGTATCTTCTATTGTGCCTTTAGGTCCTTTTATAATCAGCTATAGGTTAGAATGCTTGCTGGTTTATAATTAAGTAGCTATAGGTGGTAATTTCTACTGATGTTCTGTTTTACAGGTTAACACTTGGTCTTCTTGAATGTAAAAAATTTACTACCAATTGTCACAATTGACGATGAATTTTGGCCTCTGATTCTTATAGACTCCAAACGACAAAGTTTGTATTCGGCCAATTATCTCTGTTTTGGCTGCCAGAGGTTCACATAGACTTTGCTCAGTTTTTTGTTGACAATATTATCATACCACGCACCAAAACATTACAAGTTGTTGAAATGGTCTTGATACCAGAACATGACATTGTTGTATTATTTTATACAATAAATATTATAAATATTGATCAATACAGAAATGATCCAACTAAAAGAATGGCCAGACCCAAGGACAAAGACTGGCTATGAACTATAATATACGTGTACTTTGCTGTGAGACTGTTACATATACACTGTTATTTGTGCTTTGAAGTTGAAGTCAAAACTGCTCCTACAATCATGGAACACACAACAGCTCCTTGTGCTAACACCCTCAGTCTCATGAGGTATCTTGATGTGGACATACTTCCTCTGAATCTGTAGGCGTAAGCACCATATGCTAATGTGGCAAATGTACCAGCAATACCTGCAAGTAGTACAAATTAAGATCATCCTCAATGTGGTACGATGACAATCAACTTGACATTATAGAATGTGTAGCAACATCCTTTTGAAAGTGACACTAAATGCTAGGGCTTGACTCACAATACAGTGACCTTCAACCTTCAACATGTGACTTCCTGGGGTCATGATACATGAAAGGGAGGAAACGCTATAGAATTTAGCCTCCTTCCCAGGCTCTCTGACATTGGCATCAATCATTAGGGGTACCCCAAGATTACTAGATATGTACATTATAATTAAATATTGTCAAGCTAGTGAAGTCCTCATTAGCACTAAAGTCCATCTGGTTTGAGAATGATGGTAGAAAAACTTCAATAACTTTCTAAATATCCAACCGATTTCAAAATTTCAAGCACCATTGGAAAGCGCTTGTTCTTCCCGTTCTTTTTTCAGCTTCCTACGCCTACCAATCAAAAGTTAGCTATTTTGGCCCATAGAAAAAGTATGGTTATGAATCTCATTAATTCACTTCCGGCGGCATTCTCAAACAAGATGGACTTTAGTGTTAGGTTCGAGGCCCAGTACCCTGGCTCATACCCAGGACCCTCCTAATAGAAGGAGGTCCTTGTACACACTGTATGCGCATGCACAAAGTTTGGTTGTTTTCTTCCAAAGGATATATGACTAGTGCAGTGCCTTTGCTGAACTGGCAAGGCCTTCTGATCAATGAACGTGACCACAATTGTGTACACGTATTGTGTAAACTGTTTAGTTACTGAAGATTTAGGTAACAATAAAGGATAAAGCTCTCATGTGTATGAGACAGGAAAATAGAGCATGCACAGTGTGTACTAGGCCCTCTCTCTTCCAAAGTTTTAGCAGGGATCTGTAAATAAGGATATACTATAGGGCATTGGGTATATGTATGTGGTAGTCATAGTTTACATGGCTGAGTCATCCAAAATCAAAACCTTTATGTACTTCACTTACCTAGTGGTACAAATGGTGTCTCTTTACACTTGATCCACAGTTTCTCAGATGCTGTTGGTAGGGTCTCTGTACTGCTATTCCATCGTGGAGGAGGTGAATCAAAGCTCACTGAAGGTTGATTTCCCTGATTGGCTGATAAGCTGGACATTTTAAAATCTCTGATATGGTTGAACAATCTTTATTATACTATTTTGAGAGTGTTTCTACTTTTTAATTTAGTACTTGGCTCTTTATAATTTATACCATGATTGGTCCTTGGATTCTTGAACTTTCCACCTTGCACTGGCATTTCATCATGCACATCCTGTCATACTTCCTCTTTGCATAATTAATTTTACGTTTGCATTTCCTATAGACGTAGACGTACGTAGACGGGGTGCCCACGCGTGTGCGGTAAAGGTCGTCGAGACAACACACACATGTGGATGGGCTCCTAGATCCTGGCTTCAGCTCTTGCCATACTCTATCAAGGTCTTATCGGAGATGTGTGGAATATTTACCTGTCTCTATTGTTCGAAAGAGCAGCCAGAGGTACTTGGCAGCTTGAAGGTATGTCATAGACAGACAGTAGACACAACTGACAAACTCTGCGGATCCTAGTCACTACTTAAAATTACTTCTTCCTCTTGTTACAGTTTGGGTCTAATGCCCAGCCCCTTAATTTTCCCCCTTTAAGTATACATGTATTGGCAAGAGTATATTCATTGATGGACTGGGGCATTTCAGAAGCAACAGTTTTACACAAACTATAATTTATGAGTAAATTATCGGTTAGCGGAATTCCTGATCCAGTTAGAATGAGTTGTATATGCTAACTTTGCCAAACTGGTAACTCCCCCCCAACTCAATGTATAAGGGGAAAAATGCCTGGGAATGAGACTAATCCTGTGACTCTACATGCAGGCTGAAATTGTTGGAAAGTTACAGCGCCGAGGGCCCGACTATGTGGGTGAAGTAACACTGCAAATCCCCAAAGAAATGTCTCTCAATATGTTGGGCACTCTTCTCCACATGAGAGGACAAGAACCAGTGCTGCAACCTCTGAAGAGCAAGTGCTCTTGTGGGTGTACTCCATCCTGCTCTAGGGACTGCCTTCTCTGGAATGGAAATGTGTTCGGAGGAGCATTGCAGGTACAGAGGCAGCTAAGGGGGTTCAGAGGTTAAAACTATGCAATGAGATGGCTATAGAAAGTTCAGTATCATTAATTGTGCATAATGTGTATAGGTGGTAACTTTGCTGACCTATTATAGTATTGTACACTAATCCCACTTCTCCGATGGATGCATGTGTATAAAATTAATATTATAGGCAGTTCTTTATGAACGCTTGGCTGGTGAATAAAATTAATAGGCTGAGGTTATCAGGCAAACTTTTTTTCAGTGTATACATGTATATCACTCCAGATCTTAGTTAGGAATATCACATAATAGAGTATGGTAATTTATCTACAGAGTATAAGGTCTAATGTAAGATTTGCAGTTTGAATATCCACATTAGCTTTTTATGTAGCCATGCCCACAATTACTGAGTACATACATATCAGTGAATTATAGTCATGTACAGAACTAACCATGGTGTGTCAAATAAATCTGAGACAGTAACTTTCTAGTGAGTGTTATTTTTGTGCATGATTGTACAACTACTGTAGCACACAGCAAATGCAATAATGACAATTAATGTTGCAGGTATTGGCCACTTGCACCATAGGCCTCATTCAAGCTTGTTTCAACACTACTAAGGCTATCCAGTTCATATATATTGTTACTGTCCCAACTTTTTTGTGGTGTTGCATAAGCTTCATTGTTGTTCATTGTGTATGCTATAGCTGAAATGGGTATGTGTGAATTGGTCGCTGCATGTACTAGTCGTGTCCGACCTTTGCCAGTGGTGTAGTAGGCTCCGTTGTCTATCAGATCAAATACACCCTCCTCTGTGTCATATGGTTCAGTGTGTGCCAGTGTGTGTGTTTGCACCTTGAAAGTAGGATGTGTCCTATCATTGAACGAGGAAGATGATGGCTGTGTCCCTTTGGAGAGTTTTGGGTTCTTGTTGTAGTCTGTGTCGTAAATTTCATCATACAGTGGTTCCTCATGGTGCTGGCCATGATCATCATTCTCTACAGGTATGTATATGAAATAATATTTCAATAGGCATTCTACTACCAAAGATCTAATAATTTCTTCATTAATTAGTCAGTTAATTAATGGGGTGCCGTTTACAATAACCCAGTGTCATTGCATTGTATTCAAATTTCTAGGCACACTACACAGCTGACTAATAGCCTTGCCATGATATTATACCAAGAGTGTATATATACCCAATGGTCATTCTTCTCTCTTTGCCTGGTCATTCTACGGGCCAACCTGTCTTTGCTTGGTTTGTTTATGTCTACATGTATGTTATGCTTTGGCACTGCCTTTATTTTTTCTCTGGATGCTTTGAACTTCCAATCCATGTGGAAAATTGAATGTACAGTAATTCACTGAATCACCCACAAACAGACAAGTATATCCAAACAACCAAAACTACCAGTCAAAACACTATAATTTGTATTTGCTAGGCTTGCACCAGTATGCACATTTATATTTATTTATTGTACAGTCTATACGTCTACCATTATTTCCACGTTAACAGTGTATGTGGTATAATGGGAATAATTGATCAACCCCATGCCTGTTCCAATTATTGGAAAAAGAATGATAGCATGTAGATTACAAGCAATTCACGTACTAACCAGTATCAAATGGATATTGCTTGACAAATTCTACCAACAACACATGTATTCAAAGTTTGTATTTCAGAGTAACTTATATATAGTACAAGTCAAGTCATACCTTTCACTTGGGCTTTGTTATGTCTGCATCTGTAGTACACAATCATAGCTACTCCCACCAGAAGACCAAGTACAACAAAGACACTGACACTGACACCAGCATATAGGGCCGGAAAGTGTGTTTTAGGTGCATTACTTCTGGTAGAATTGGTTGGAATGGTTGAGAATGTTTGGCCTGAAGTGCTGGACAGAGATGGAGTGAGCTCGAGTGTACTTGTGGTACTGAGCTGACTGTCAATGGTTGTCGTTTTGGTGAGGAGAGTCTTAGTAGATGTAGTAGTTTTACCGTGGATATTGTCTATGATTGTACCTTTGGAAGCATGAGATTTTGACATTGCTGAGGTTGTCACTGTTTCTACTGTTGATGTGTAAGTGAATTGTTCTATGGTAGAGGTTAGATCAGGTGTAGCAGTGTTCTTTGTTGACGATACGTAAATTTGCTCGAGTGTAGTTGTAGGTTGAACAGTCGAATCCATCAAATTTGGTACTTGAGTAAATGTTTGAGTGCTAATGGCACATAGTACAACATTAATAGTCCATCTCTGGTTGGAGTCACATGTCGGTATACCCATGGCTGCATATTCCTCCTCTGGATATACTGTGAGTACATTGCTCATTGTTAAAAGTGTTCCATTAAGAAGTTGGATTTGACACCAGTATCGACCTGCATCTTCTATGTCACTTAATTCTCTTACCCGAAGATCAGATATCATTCGATGCTCAGTGTCTGTTGCCCTATTTTCATTTATGGCTTGCTCAACTCTTATTCTTGAATCACCATTTGGCAGCATCTCAACCTTTCCTGAACTGGTTACCTCTCTGAACCACACAATAGTGAAAGTGTTTGGTGTACCGTCAACCCTGCACTCGGTTCGAAACTCATCTCCCCCAAAAGTGAATACATTGCATGGTATTTCTGAAGCTGGTTGTATTGCGTATCGGTAGGTACATTCTGAAATATCATAAAAATACTGCATGTGAACATCACCTATATTCTTTTAGATATCATACCTTGTGCCATAGTCCTGAAGAGAGGCATCAGGATCAACAGTACAGTCTGTAACATAGTATAAAGCTCCATTGCTGACTACTGTCGTCTGTCTTGACAATACTCTGGCAACAATAGACTGGTGTTTGATAGAAGTTGAATGGAATTTTACAAATTTTCCTCTTATTTTCACTCTAGTGTGTAAATATGTAAGAATCAATGAAATCATTGTCAAGACTCAGATGGTCCGCAGAATTAGACCGCGCGCTGGTCAATTTCGCGCACTTCACGTGGCCACCTTCCGGCTCCTAGGAGAAACTACAATAGTCATTCAGAGCTTCAATGCCTCTGTGAATCGCGCCAAACAAAGCATACACAGCTTGAGTTGAGGCTAAAGCTATTGCATGCTTTAAAATGTGCTGCTTTAAATAGCTACCGCGCGGAAATAATAGCGTTTAGCAATTCTAGACAGGGCTACTTAATCAAATTAATATCTATTATGAAACAGCACATAATTTGTCGCAGTTTCTTTGGTGAGAATTAAAATCGAGAATAAAGCTCTAATGAATCATCTGAAACTTGCCGCCGCGCCGTACGGAGAGCTAGCTGGGTCCCGAGCTAGCTCGAGCGTGCGCAATTGGAGGACACGCCCACTTCAGCCCCACCCATGATGTTGCGGGTGTACTTCCCTCTTTACGACTTAATACTGAAAGGTCACTGGCTTTGCATATGTTACTATAGAGTTAGAGGCTGCCTCTTGCTGGCAATAGCTGCAATAGATGCAGAGTTTAGGGATTAGAGTATTAAAGTTGCTCCTTTAGTAGCATTTTCTTCAAAAATAGGCTTATTTCATCCAAAGATAGTATCATCATTAATTGTATGTATTATGTATTTCCACACACACAGATTGGTGAGCTAAAAAATGATACTCTAGTTCTCCTTGAAGAGTTGACCAAGAGTTCAGATCCCTCACATGTTCTTACAACATTCAGTAGTATCCATGGGCCGTGGGCTTTTGTATTCTGGCAGGTTAGTAACAGTTTAAACTTTTTAAGTAATGTGTGCATTCACACTACATGAACCAAGCTTGCCTGATTTCTTTTAGGAGTCTAATCAGTCACTGTGGTTTGGAAGAGATGTGTTTGGGAGGAGAAGCCTTCTCTGGCATCTTCCTCTTTCTGATGATAGTAGAGATCCATTTTGTCTTTCATCTGTGGGCCACTATCATCCAGATGACATGCCACTAGTGAGTATAATGGAAGTGTATGCTATGGAATTATTTTGACCTCGTGAAACAGTTTGTTTAAAGTTTTTATACCTATTTCTACTGCAGGGTTATTGGACTGAAGTGCCAGCATTGGGCATCTATCAACTGAAATTGGAAGAGCTTGCATTCAATTTGATGAAAGGTAGTCATACCGTTATATTTGTGCTTTGTGATCTTTTTACAATTTACATGTAGGCACTCTGATGTATTATCCATGGATGCAAGGAGGTATGGTTGCCTAGTACATTTGTATATATTGTGCACTGAATTAAGACTAATTGCGCATATTATAGATGTTTTCTTTCAAAGTGAAGTTGGAATCAGCGAAGCTATTTCATCTTTGAAGACTTGTCTGAACATTAAAAGGATGGACAGCAAAGCACTTCAAGTCCCATTTCCTCCTTTGAACAAACAATTACCACAGATTCACCCTGATGATAGTGAACTTGAAGATAGGACACAAACACCTGATGCTCCATGTGTTGAACATGGTGCTCAGTCAATCAGTGTTCCTCCTGTGCGTTTAACTTTACATCCTCCATGTCTGACACATGACTTAGACAAGAAACAACCCCCTAGTGTATCTAGTACTGACTGGACATCTCTCAGTCGACAGCTGATTAAAGTCCTTGAAAGAGCTGTTCATTACAGAGTGAAATCAGCACCCAAAGTCAACTTTTTTGTTAAACAGAAAATTGTTGAAATGATTGCACGTTCTACTGCAGGACCAACAGACAAAGAGGAATCTAATCAATCCAGTGCCCAAACATCAGTGGAAACTGTGACTGGGAGACCTGAAGAGGCAGTGGGTGGTACTAGTGACACTGTCCAGGGAAATGCAAGAGTTGCTGTCTTATTCTCAGGTGGTGTCGATTCAGTTGTGCTAGCTGCTCTCACAGATAGGTGAAGTACTTTTTGAGCTACTCACAAGTATTATACGCTAACATATTTATGGCCATCAAATTAGATTCTCCTTGCTGGTATAATGATGATTTATGTACGTGGGAACTTGGTAATATAGGCTACTGTGTGTGTGTGTGTGTGTGTGTGTGTGTGTGTGTGTGTGTGTGTGTGTGTGTGTGTGTGTGTGTGTGTGTGTGTGTGTGTG